>JAFIRS010003849.1:0-111422 GCA_018342105.1 Gonioctena quinquepunctata | reverse complement strand
GAATCCTAATTTCTGGGAAAAAATGTATTTTATATGGTTTTGATACTCTTTCGTTTTTTGATTGTTCATTTTGTATCTCAAGTGTGTTGTATTTCGGGAGATTTGTCTTGTATCAGGTGAAAGGTAAGAAAAATGTTTTTTCTACGTTGACTGTGTTCTATGGTTAAACCAGTTACTTAAATCTACCTCTGTTTTATTTTATATATATATATAATTTATATATATATATATATATATATATATATATATATATATATATATATATATATATATATATGATATATAGAAATGACGACTGAAAATTTGTATGAACAGGGGGGAATAACGGGGATCTTCATACAACACAAATGTTGAACTAAAAAAAACTCTTTTAATACGTTGGACCGAGTTTTATTTCAATTTTGAAACTTCTTCAGGTTCCAAAATATGTAAATTACATTATTGAGAAAAAATATTAAAAAATGAAGGAAGTATTACAGTAATCTGAGTGGTTGATTAATGAACATTAATTTTAAAAAAAAACGTAAAATATGTAAATATTTGTCGAAATGGTGTTATATCTTTGACGTTTCGAGTGACATTGACGGATTTGAAGTGACAACCTATGATTAATCGTCAAAAAAATATAAAATATGTAGTGAGTGTGTTGATTTTTGATATATTTATTCTTTGAGAAACATCAGTTTAAAAAAAAAGCAAAAATGATCACTGAAGAAGAAGCAAAAAAATGTATGATATACAGTTCTGTATCACCAAAATACTTTGGTTTACCCAAAATTCATAAACCAATATGAAACTCAGACCTATCATTTCATCTATTGATGCACCAATAGCAAATATCTAAATTATTAAGACATCCTTACAGATGCATATGACTTCGAAAATAAGTTTTATGTTAAAGATTCTTTCGAGTTTTCTAAATTCATCAATGAAAACAACTTCCACAAAGCTATGTCTTGATAAGCCTAGATGTTTTTTCCCTTTTATTCAGTAACATACCGATAGACTTAGTGTTGAAAAGTATAACTAAAAAGATGGAGTAAAATAGAAGAATACTGTAATATTTCATAAACAAAATTTTTAGAAATCATTCAATTCATATTCAAATCTAGTTTCTTTTCGTTCGAAGGAAATTTCTACAAACAAATTCTTGGAACACCTATGGGAGCTACCATCTCACCAATCATTACTTCGTATGTAATGGATGACCTTTTCGAATAAATATTACCACAATTGACGTTTAAAGTTCCATTTTTTTAAAAATGTGTAGATGATATTATATGTGCAGTACCAATGGATAAATCCGATGAAATTTTAAGAAAAGTAAATAACTACAATAAAAATTTACAATTCACAATTGAATTAGAAAAAAATAAAAGTATTCCGTTTTTAGATACTAGAATAATTCGTAGAGAAAACAATTCACTAATCACAGATTGGTATATAAAACCAACAAACTCTGAAAGATACATAAACTATCATTCCTTCCACTCAAAAGAATGAAATAAATTTGATTCTTTGTATGAAAAAAGAATCGAGATGTTGGTTCATCCTTCATTAAAAAACAAAAATTTTAAAATTCTCAGAAATATTTTACTAGATAATTCTTACCCCAAAAAACTTCTTAACAGAATTCTTTTCAATACCAACTCTGATAGACAAATTAATAATAATGAAACAAATAATCAAAATTCAGAAAATAATAATGAAAGGATAATTTATTTTTCAATTCCTAATATAGGAATTCTATCATCAAATATTAAATTATTCAAGAATGAAAGTAACATAACAATTTCACAAAAAAATATCAAGACTATTGGAAATTTAAATACGAGGTTAAAAGATCCCACACCAGATTTGAAGAAATCAAATGTTGTCTACAGCATACCATGTAACAACTGTGATTTGAACTATATTGGTACAAGTTCAAGAACTTTGAATAATCGTATTATCTCTCACAGAAGTGATATAAGACTCAACAAGAAATAATGTGCATTAGCTCAACATGCTATTGAAACAGGCCATAAAATATCATTCGAAGAAGCACAAGTTTTACATTCAGAAAAAAATTTATCTAAAAGATTATTTCTTGAAATGATTGAAATTAATAAATCCAATCAAAATATGAACAAAAAAACAGATATCGAAAATCTTAGCAAAATCTACAGTTACCTTTTATAAATGGATTAAAACTGATGATTCTCAAAGAATAAATATATCAAAAATCAACACACCCACTACATATTTTATATTTTTTTGACGATTAATCATAGGTTGTCACTTCAAATCCGTCAATGTCACTCGAAACGTCAAAGATATAACACCATTTCGACAAATATTTACATATTTTACGTTTTTTTAAAATTAATGTTCATTATTCAACCACTCGGATTACTGTAAGTACTTCCTTCATTTTAAGTATTTTTTTTCTCAATAATGTAATTTACATATTTTAGGACCCTGAAGAAGTTTCAAAATTGAAACGAAAGCTCGGTCCAACGTATTAAAGAGTTTTTCATAGTTCAACATTTGTGCTGACTGAAGATCCCCGTTATTCCCCACTGTTTATATATATATATATATATATATATATATATATATATATATATATATATATATAATGAGTCATTGCTACCATTGTTCAACGTTCCACATGTCGTCGAGTTATTTTGTATCGGCTAATGTCTTTAGCCTCCCTATAGATTTAAAAAGGGGATATACAACTTTCAAAGGCAAACCTTCATTTTGTCATTGGTTTCAATTATGACCTCTTGACTTATAATTAATAATAATTTTTTCTTCTCCATAATTTTACACTTTGCTGATGATGAACCTATAGAGGTTCGAAACATGTACTAATCGATGGTTTTTTTACCCATCCACCATCACATAACTAATCGATTGCGATATTAAATTGTGGAAATGACTTTGAGTTTTTCGACTTCGTAAAATTCACAATCTATATTTATTAACAAAAAAATTGTAAATTGTTTATGACCCTCGAGATGGTAATCCACAATTATGAGTATTCACCGAGAAACTGTTGGATCCGTTCTGAATATACGTCGCCAAATCTGTCACATTTATACAAAAATAACATTCGGTTCCTATAGACAGAAACGTTATTGATGTTGAACAAAATTCGTTTCAACTCTATAGGTATAATATTTTATAATGGCGAAATTTGCTACTATGTAACCTCCCAAACAATATTTTAAAGTGAAGCCGGCAGGTTTTATTCTGATTATAAATTCAACACCCACTCTGACAAATGTGAGGCCGCAATGCTGTAACTTTCTCAAATCGTTTATTCCACCTACATTCTAACAGTTCGTTTTTTCTGACAAATCTATAGATTTTGGGAATGAACTGATGTCGTTAGGGTCTTTCGTAATATTATTCCAATGAACATATTTTTCTGGACATGAATGATGTTTTCCGATCATAAATATAAAAAACGATTTGTTGGAAAATGAATACCAGTTCTTGAAAAGGAAAACGAATGGATGAATCAAAATCCAATACATTCATAGATAGTTCAATGTTATAAAAATATAAGAAAAAGTTTCTCTGGGAACTGAAATAATATTACAGCTCAGTCGGTACCCCTATGTAGAGTTGATCGTCTCTATCTCAGGAGGATTGCAGTTGCGCCATCTAGTTGTTTTGCTTGAAGTCAATATACTGTTTTTAATGGAAATATAGCTTGTAATATGGTCAAATGATATATATAGTTAAATGATTTATTCTTTTATTCAAATCCATTCTTGAAATACCTATCCCTGCGATATCTACCTTATTAGTAAATATTATTCAACCAATCAAATTGAATATCAAATAAACTTGCTCATGCGCAATCAAGGAACAATGTAAAATAAATATTAAGAGGTTATATTGATATCATAATAATGAATAAGAAAGAAAGTTCACCACTGTGAATAGGTGTTATTAAAAATAAACCAAAAAGTGTCTGACCCAAATATTATCACTTTATTTAGTTTTTGTTGATAAAGTACCTGCTGTGAGTTCAGCTTGTGAACTCACGCGAGTCCTGGATTATTCTGTGGCTATTGGAAGTGAAGTTTGCTAACGTTGAGACCCCTTGCTGCTGGTTACGTCATGTACAGGAAATCTAATCTGAATTGGAGGTATATAAGTGGTTGCTTGGTCGAATCTGTGCCTGGTTGTTTCTTGATTTGGTTTTAAGTGTCCAATTGCAGCTATACTTCTGTTGTCAGCTTATTTGCGTTGAATTTTTGCATACATTTTTCATCACGGCTTCTCTCCAAAAATTTTATTTTTCGACTCCTATTTTCTCTTTTTGTTCTCCAGTGCAAATTTTCACTCATTACACTCTTTTTAAAAACACATTTTCTTATTCTAACCTATGATACATAATTTATTCACAATTTATATATCTACACATGATATTATTTATATAGAACTGTTGAAAAATCACATTTACCAATTTTCTGTTCTCAAATTTGATATTTTTATGATTTCCAATGAAAATAGTTTGACATTCCAAAATTAGCATACAAGATGTTCTTGCTTGTAGATTATTTTTGTCTATTTGAATTCTAAAATTTTATTTGTGGATTTTATTTTCCATACTTTTATAAGTTGTGCAAATTAAATGGATTGTTGGAAACGTAATGATGACAATATAAAAGCTCCACTGCTAAAATCTGCGTTGACTATAAGATGGCCAAATGTTTCAAAGATGCAAAGTACACAGAAAAATTGTAAAAACAATCATATCAGGTATTCATGTAATGTATAAATATCATTATATCAAATTTTTGTTATTTTTATATTCAACTTATTTTTAATATCATAACAATATATAATATATATATATATATATATATATACAGAGTTTTTTTAACTTGTTCTTAAAATTGAAAAAAAAAACATCACTATTTTGAGTAAAACTTCAGCAATATTTTTGGAAACCACTATTGAATCATCTTTTTTTCCTGATTTCAAAAATATACCATATGTTACCCCTATCTTATATCGTTTTTGAGTTATTAAACTATGAAAGTTAACATTTTTAACGAAAGCTATGAAAATGACAACTATATTATGTTTACTTAGTGAAATTTTTTTAATGGAATAATTAAAATAGTTGATAGTGACTATAGTGAGGAAGAAAAATTTTAAATATATATTTGTTATATACAAAACAACAAAAATAAACGTGCAGCAGAAAGTGTATATAGGGTGTTGTATTCAAATCGTGCAACATCGACAGAAAATACATTCAAAAATATTTACAAAAAAGGTTAATCATACCTCCAGTTTCAGTAGAAAAAAACGTGTTGTTCAAGAAAACCAGGAAGAACAACTAGATATACTGCTTCATTTCGAAGGTAAGCATATCCATGTCAATTCGCAAATAGACTTTTTTGAAACATTGTATTATTTTTTTGAAAATTGAATGTACTTTAAAAACTGAGGCCTATCAATTAGGTAAACGTTTTTCCAAAATCCAACGTACTTTGAAAAAGAACAACTACAAACCATATAAAATTTTATCCGTACAAGTTTTAACAGAGACTCATAAGAGAAAAAAAGAAACTGAAAATCAAAAAATAACCGTTCTTAGTCTTAATAACTAAGGTATCCTTTATGTTGTAGTATCAGAACTACATATTATGTGTGTCAAGTTTGAAGAGAATCGGTTCACACATTGAAAATCAATCGTCCCCTATTTGTCTACCTTTAGGGGTGGATTATTCTTTTTCGAATTCAAATATCAGCAACTTCGAGGTATACCCTATATAATAAAAAAAGAATCATCTAAATCGGATAACCCAATACAAAGTTATGCCTGATAGAATTGGTTAACGAGCCAAAATTCAGAGGGTGAATGATCAATACCTCCATTTTGCTCCCCTTAGGGGTGGAATTTTTGCTTCGAACTCAAAAAATTTGAGAGTAGAAAAAACTATTTTTTGTGATATCTAACAAAAAACAACTTCTTTCCCAGCTAAATCCACGCTAATCATTGAACTATATCTAAAAGATATTGTGAAAGGATTCAGATAGTTATTTGATTTTCTATTCCAGTCTTAATTAAGAAGTCATATTAGATATTGAATGAATGTGATATTTTGTGGAGGAATAACGTTTACATGGTTTTTTGGGTAACATTCCACAGTCTGAAAATGAAAATATAATCTGGAAAATCTATAAAACTGTAGAAAGATACTGCGTTCACCAAATTATATTTCCTAAAGAAAAATGATTCAATTAGTAAGTAACTTGCCGTATTCTGAATTTGCCTATAAAAAAATAGTAAAAATTCAAAAGTTACTACTTTTCTATATAGTTTTTGATTGACGTTTCGGGGACCTCGTTCTCAAAATCTTCTTAATCTCCTTTTAAAATAACTTCATTGTTATCGTACATATTTCAATTTTCAAAA
The DNA here is from genome assembly GCA_018342105.1 of Gonioctena quinquepunctata. NCBI lineage: Eukaryota > Metazoa > Arthropoda > Insecta > Coleoptera > Chrysomelidae > Gonioctena > Gonioctena quinquepunctata. The sequence continues at coordinate 104,989 of JAFIRS010003849.1, read as the reverse complement.
AAAACTTTCTATCCATATTCAACTGAGAATGTTTTCCGTTTTGGCGATAAGTTTGTTGAGACAACCTACAAATTGTGGAATTCATTGATTCTATTTGCATTTCTGTGATTTACAAGAAAGCTAATAAAAATGCAGATATATAAGTATTCACATGTTTCATGTGACCAAACTGCTAAAAAAAAGGAGTGGAGACAGATAACTTGCGAATACATTGAATAATACATACACAATATAATAAAAATCAAGTCGATGGTATATGTCAAGTTTCAAAAGTTTTAGGCGATGGGTCATAATAAATGAGCTGAAGTAATTGCAAACATCAATAAAAATAAGCTATCAAAAGAAAAATAATCGTCCTTTTCAAGGGAAGTAACGAAACATAGCGTTAGTCCCTCACCTAATAACACTTTACTCTTGCTACTCTCTTCTTTTTCACACTTGTTCGAATATCCGAACACATGTTGGAACTTGACTGAAACTATTTTTCATCTTCATCCTTAAAGTTCAATTAACACGTGTGAAATATATTTTTAACCGCTGTTTTAGTTTTTATCACTGCCAGGTCGTTTCATGTCATTATTTTGAAATATGGAGGGGCTGATTAGAGTGAAAAAACATCCAGATCAATGTCGGTTCACATGGACCACCCTTCTCTGGCTTGGTTCGTACTCAAATTTAAATTCATGAACGAAATGTCTGAATAACGAACCAGGAAGCTGGTCTCTCAACTACTACCCCTGTACATTAGACTTTACATTAGACGTTTTCGAGCATCCTTTTACGAAGGCGTAGAAGGGCCAAAAACAAAATATATTTCTTAAACATTTGGAACTGCCACTTTGAATTGACAATTGTCACTTTGAAGTGCCAATTGTCACTTTGAACTGACAATTGTCACTTCAAAATGGAAATTCCAGATGTTTTTGTAAGTGACAATTGTCACTTCGAAGTGACAATTGTCACTTCGAAGTTGGTTGTTATCTTGAATAGTTCCGAAGTTATGATTTTGTCAATGCACCACGTTATTTCGACACATTAATTGACATAGGTCTATTACTATTGCAAATGGCAAGACAAGTCGATAGCTTGGATAGAAAAAAGTTATGGAGCTTGCACGCATCCCTAGGTCACTCTGTATAACATCATCGTTTACCTAATATCGAAAAGGAAATTAAAATAGCCGAGTGAAGACCAGTTGAATAAAATTTTATTTTATAGATGTAGAAATTCTGTGAAACCGAAATGTTACCATCTGTAGGATATTTATTCTAGATTTTAGGCTTCAAATTCATGAATATTCAGCATCTGAAATACATATTAGGCGCGTTTTCCTCATGGTTACTTAAAGAAGCCGTACTCCATAAATCTAACTTCGAAGAGCGGACACTATTCTCGCTCGAGACTCCCCTGTCAGTTCCTAAAATTACAATTTAACTTAAAGTTATCGCCGAAGATCACAATCAGTTTTATTTGCTAGACAGGAGACCATGCGATGCGACGCCTTGTTACTTATGTACATTCGAAATAGCTAAACAGAAATTTCTTTCCTGCTTTCATGGTTTAATTATGCTAATACAATATTTGGAATAGTTTGAATAATGTATTCCACATTACTGAGGATATGTTATTATTATTCAAAATGAATCATGACCTTAATTTTGCATTTTGAGATCCTAAGCATTTAGTAGGTAATTAAACACTCATATGTCATGATAGTGCCATCTTGATGTTTATGGTGTATATGCTCTATAGAGCTCGAGGAATAAATGAATTGAATATTATATCTAAACTTACTTCTTAAAAAAACCAAAAATGAATATTATATGAATAAAATTAAAGAGGCACAAAAAAAAAACTGGCAACAAATTAATGAAATAACAAACAAAAAAATCCACTCTAGTAACAGCACCCAATACGACATAACTGATGAAGAGGGGAACAAAATTGCAGATGACCGTAAAGCTAATTATTTCAATTAATTTTTTGCTAGTATTGGCCTGAACATGGCAAACACGGTAGATAGAAAACTACTCCCCTCCCCGATCAGCAAGTTAATATTCAAGAGTCCCTTTTCTTCCATCCAGTGAGACGCAACGAACTAATAACCCTGATTTATTTCTAAAAAAATATTAGTTTAAAACTAACAAAGTTTATAGAAAAATAGAAAATAAGAAAAAAAAAATTTTATTTAAAAAAAGCGTGGGGTGCATGGTATCGCCTCGGTGTGTAATGTACTATATAATCATTGATACCATGCACCCCACGCTTTTTTCAAAATAAAATAATTTTTTTTCTTATTTTCTATTTTTTTAGTCTGGTTTTCTATAAAAGCGTGTTTTTTAGTTTTTTTTTACTATTATTTATTTCTTACTTTTTAGTGTGGTTTATTTATAAAAGCGTGTTTTTTTAGTTTTTTTTAACTATTATTTTCATTATTTTTATGCAAATTAAAAAATGGAATAGACTTATCAAATTGGGTAATCATAATCTCCGACCCCAAAAATCCCCACATACCAATTTTTAATAAAATCAGATCATAATCACAAAACTCGGCCGCCATTTTAAAGCCGCCATCTTGAGTTTTTCAATTTTTACAAAAGAATCATATTATTCGACTTCAAAAACCCCCACATACCAATTTTGAATAGAATCAGACCATAATCACAAAACTCGGCCGCCATTTTAAAGCCGCCATCTTGAATTTTTCAATTTTTACAAAAGAATCATAATATTCGACCCAAAAACCCCCCACATACCAATTTTGAATAAAATCAGATCATAATCACAAAACTCGGCCGCCATTTTAAAGCCGCCATCTTGATTTTTTTCAATTTTTACAAAAGAATCATATCATCTGACTTAAAAACCCCACATACCAATTTTGAATAGAATCAGACCATAATCCCAAAACTCGGCCGCCATTTTAAAGCCGCCATCTTGAATTTTCCATTTTTACAAAAGAATCATAATATTCGACCCAGAAACCCCACATACCAATTTTGAATAAAATCAGACCATAATCACAAAATTCGGCCTGCCATCTTGAATTTTCCAATTTTAAAAAAAAGAATCATGATATTCGACCCAAAACCCCACATACCAATTTTGAATAGAATCAGACCATAATCACAAACTCGTCCAGCATCTTGAGCCGCCATCTTGAATTTTTCAATTTTGACAAGAGAATCATAATCTCCGACCACGAAAACCCTCAGATACCAAATTTGAAGCGAATCGGACCATTTTCACAAAAACTTGTCCGGCATTTTGGAGCCGCCATCTTGAATTTTTCAATTTTGACAAAGAATCATAATATTCGACCCCAAAAACCCCCACATACCAATTTTGAATAAAATCAGACCATAATCACAAAACTCATCCACCATTTTGGAGCCGCCATCCTGAATTTTTCAATTTTGACAAAAGAATCATAATCTCCGACCACAAAAACCCTCGGATAATAATTTTGAAGCGAATCGGACCATAATCACAAAACTCGTACGCCATTTTGTTTTTTCTCCACACAAAAATTTCTCAATGCATTGTCGCCGGAGTTATGTACACCTGCCAAATTTCAAATCTTTCGGACGTCTGGGAGTGGGTCAAAATCGCGCCCAAAAGAGTCGGTTACAAACAAACAAAACAAACATACAAGTGAAGCTAATATAAAGCGTGTAAAAACAATACTTCTGCTGGTCCTGATAGAGTGCCCATATTTAATAAAAAATGTCATCAATACTTTCTTGGTCCCTTATGTAATATATTCAACCAATGTTTTGTAAATGGTATGATTCCAAACACTTTCAAAGAAGCTATTACAACACCAATTTTCAAACTGAAACAAAAACTGGCCACAAATTATAGGCCAATATCGATAATAAATAACTTTGCGAAACTTTTTGAAAAATGCATGAAAAATAGACGTAAATTTTTTGGAAAAACATCAAGTCCTAGCACCATGTTAATATGGTTTCAGAGAAAATATGTCAACGGAAAACGCCGTTTTTCACCTAGTGAATAAAATACTGAATAATGCCAATGAACAGAAAAAATGCGTAAAAGTGTTTTGAGATTTAGACAGTGTCAATCACGATAAATTGTTACAGAGGTTAGAAAATATGGGAGCGAGAGGCAAGTCTTTAGCTGATTATTCACCGAACACAGAGGGTCCAAATAAATGAAACCTATAGCCAGACCCTACCTGCCGCCATGGGTGTCCCCAGGGTACTGTCATGGGTCCAATTTTGTTCCTAATATATATCAACAATATTTACAACTTGAAAAACTTTGAAGGTGATATTGTTTCATTTGCTGATGATACGGCATTGATTTTCTGTGGTAACTCATGGGACACTACTTATGCAAAAGCACAAAACGGATTGAACAATTTATTCTCCTGGCTGAATACTAATCTCCTGAGCCTAAACATCGACAAAACAAAATTCTTGACCTTCTCATCAACAAGAGACCAACCACTAAAGAATAATTAATTCATACATACTCTCAATTGCCAGAATCCTATAATTCGTTCTTGCCCAAGTATAAAAAAAATAGATTCAATAAAATACCTGGGTATTATGCTTGACCAACATGTAGATTCCGTCGTGAAAAGACTCAGGAAACTCATTTTCAAATTCTATCAACTCAGAAACAAACTAAATAAACACCTACTACTAATGACTCACGAATGTATTTAAATTCAAAAGTATATTTCAATAGACCAGACAATATTGCGGATTTAAAAGTTAGGATAAGGGAAGAAATTAACAACATAACCCCTGAGGTTCTATAAAATGTTGTACGAGAATTCCAAGATTGACTTGCTTGTCAAGATGTGAATGGTGGTTAATTTGAACATTCAATTTAATTGTAAAATAAATTGAAAAATACTTCCTAAACATTATGTGACATTATTTCCTTCATTCTACGTAAAGACTAAAAATTTTACATTTTCAAAATAAATTTTCTCAGTTATGATTGCACCAAATTTGAAAAACTCAATATTGCTGAACGGAGAATGAAAATCCCTTTCGAACAAGGTGCCACGCGACCCCCTTATCATTTAAATTTTTTAGGGGTTGCTCATAATTCAGAGGCTATAACCACAACTTCGGCCCCCCTTCCAAGGGCAAACGGGATTGTCTCGCCCGATATGACACAACGAATGCCCAAAACTTCAACAATAAAATATCTTTGCGATGCACGTGGAACGGCTGTAGAATAACTCACATTAACCTGACTTCCTGACCACGTGGTCGACGTCTGTCCCCCACGACAGCCGGAGGTCGGAATCCTCCCTCCATTGTTGACTGATGGCACATGAACATATCTGGTGTTTTGTGGTTGAAAATGTTTCATGTTTGCTTTTGTCCGAAAAGTACTAGATTTTACTCGATTTCGCTATAACCAAAGCTGCTGAGAGGCAGCTAACACAGCGGCAGCCACGCAAGGTGCGAACCCACCTTAAAATGTATTTAGTTAATCGGGTCCAAAAGAATAAGCAATAAATTACCACCTCCTGTTGAATCCACAAAAGTATTCGGCATACAAAAAAGTGTTCATCGGGACACTTGAATGCCTCAAAAGAACAAATCCATGTTCCAATTTAACAGATATACTAATAGAAAAATGAAGAAATCATCATTTAATTATGCATAAAGAGCACTACCTACATGAATCTGAATAAAAGAATGCCGATGATATACAAACGATTTTCCTAACAATATGCGTGACATATTTCCGATAGCGATTCCTATGAATAATGCAGCGCACAAAAACAATCATTCTTGTCGCCGTCAAAAGATAAATCGGTCTACTCGTGAAAGCTAAAAGTTGAGATAATTGTATAATGTTTGATTTGAAATTTCAATGACATTCACACTAGACACAGGGCCGAACTATTTTTCTTGGCACATCGCACGGTTTATAGCATTTGAACATGTTCCAGACATTTCGCAATAAATCGATAGTCTCACATGAATTTCTTTCTGCGACAATTGAAGCATGCGAATGTCGTTGATATTGTATACGGTGGAAATTGGAAATTCACAAACAACTTCCGCATTTTTTTTTAATCATAACATACGATTAGATTTCTACAGAATTTTATAAAATTTACGACATATTTCGCTAGCACAGTAGCTTCTTCAGGTGAATGTACATTAAACTAAAAATACAATTGATAACATACACGATGCTCTTTTATTGCTGTACGCTGATGACTTGATCATATTTAGCGACTCGCAAATCGACCTCACCCGGAAACTGAAAACTTTGAAAGAGTACGCATCTGAGAACAAACTGACTGTCAATACACAAAAACAAAAGTTATGGTGTTTTCCAGAGGTGGATACCACCTCAATTACAATAATAAATTTTACCTTCACAGTGAACCGCTGGAAGTTGTTAAAAAGTATTCATATTTGGGAGTGGAATTTTCTTCCTCCACTTGTTTCTTGGAAATAACCAACACTGAAGCAACTCGTGCAATTGGGGCCGTTATGAACATCATGTGCAGATCTAAGATTAACTCGTAGCCCACTAGAATGAAACTCTACCATTCCGTTATTTTGTCATCCCTCTCTCACTCCATTGGAATTTGGGATTACCATTGACGCAATTGAACGAGTTAGGTGGGTTTTTGATTAACTCGTAGCCCACTACATTGTCCGCCTGGAAACATCCACAACGAAACTCTCACTTTTAAAGCGTCCCTCTTATATCTTTCCTCGCTCACATCAATGGACGACTACAGATTACCAAAAATTTGTTTTGTAAGACTGCTCAGACTTGACAACGTAGCGCCTAAATACAATTGGGTGCTACAGGTAAAGGAATAATTTATATCTGCCGGAATGGCTGATCGCTGGGAACAGTTTCTGTCAATCAGTTCCAAGAAAGAGATATCTGCTCTCTTGCATATCTTTAAAAATAAACTTTTAAATACTGGACCTGGTCAGTTTGAATATCCTCTTTCCACAATATATCATAATCTTCACTGAGGGTAAATGTTCAAAATTACCTCAAAGATTGTGTCCCAATACAGTGCTTCTCAAAAGTCCCGTCCCCCCCCTCTGATTTTTGGAACGATTATATATAAAAAAAGTGAAATTTGGAAACTGAATATTAAAGGTTGTAAACTTCCCTACTAGTGATGATAGATGACGAAATCGTCAAAGATGACGTCACAAGGCCATTGTGACCAATAATTTTAAATGGAACCCTACGGCAAGCGACACCTCTTTTAAAAGGTATCGAAAAAACCTATTCAATTATACTAATTTTGTTTGTGTTTATGGCAGTTTTGGCAACTCGCTTTTAAAAAACGCAAAGCTGTGATGAATTAAATCACTTAATACTAAAATTCCAAATTCAAGCTCCGCCTCTGGATAGTTGTCGAATAAACTGACGTTTTGTTAGTCTCCTAATTCGACGTTTTTGTACTTGTCCAAGTTTTTGTACATTTAATAATTTGTGTATTGTTGATCGAACGTTTAACTGTTTTAGCAGCTTTTGGTACTTTTCATATTTCTGTACATTTTAATAATTTGTTAAACTGTTGTGAGCCGAACGTTTAAGTGCTTCAAGAAGCGAAATGGTACGTGCTTCAGGTGATAAAGTAGCAGCGATCCTAATTCTTGGTGAAACTGGACAAAATATTCATGCAGAACGCATTTTTAATGAGAGGTGTCCCGATCGCCCCGTTTCGAGGACTTATTTAAGGGAGCTTCTTCGTAAGCTTGTAATAACGGGTAGTATTAATGATGCGAATCGATCTGGCAGACCACAAATTTCTGATGAGAAAAAAATTGATATACTGGCAGGAGTAATAGTTAATCCTACTTCTTCAACAACTCACGTTGCATCTACCTGTAAAATCAGTCGAAGTACAGTACACAGGGTGTTGAAAAAAAACCAAATTTCATCCATACAAATTTAAAATGGTTCATCAACTCTCAGACGACGACCCAAACCGAAAACTAGAATTTTGTGAAAATATGGAAACTAAAATTAACCAACAGCCAGACTATGTCAAAACAATTTGTTTTAGTGACGAAAGTACTTTCTATCTAAATGGAAATGTAAATACACAGAATGTGAGGTATTGGAGTGACGCAAATTCTCACCTCTTTCGTGAAACACATACCCAATTTGGTGAATGTTTGGGCAGGTATCCTGGGAAACCACATCGTTGAGCCTCTTTTTTTAAATACTAATTTAACTGGTGAGGTTTATCTGGAGCTGTTGCAAAACGCAATAGAACCGTTAATCCTTGAAATTTTGGCAGATAATCCAGATGAATTCGGCAATTTGGAAATAACATTCCAACAGGATGGTGCTCCTCCACACTATTACGGTGCAGTAAGACGGTATTTGGATGAAGAGTATCGTGCTAGATGGATTGGACGACGAGGTTCAACGGAATGGCCAGCTCGATCACCGGACCTCATACCTTTGGATTTTTTTCTGTGGGGGTACCTTAAATCGAATCGAATCGAATATTGACGTTTTAAAACAACGTATTGTTGCAGAATGTGAGGCTGTTCCCACACACACATTTACAAAAGTACGAGAAGAGCTTAAAAATAGGATATTTCACTTTCAGGAAGTAAATGGAGGTCACTTCGAGCAATTTCTTTAAGTAGATACTGATTCTTAAATCTGTAATTTATATCATACTGAATGGAATTTAAATTTTAATGTTTACTAATGAGCCATTAAAACTGCCATAAACACAAACAAAATTAGTATAATTGAATAGGTTTTTTCGATACCTTTCAAAAGAAGTGTCGCTTGCCGTAGGGTTCCATTTAAAATTATTGGCACAATTTCCTTGTGACGTCTTCTTTGACGATTTCTGTCATCTATCATCACTTTACAACCTTTTAATATTCAGTTTCAAAATTTCACTTGTTTATGTATAATCGTTCCAAAAATAAGAGGGGGGAGAGGACTTTTGAGAAGCACTGTATATTACCTGAATCAATGCACAAGTTAGGACGTGGAAAGTTTTCCCTTCCGAATTACATTCAACCAGATAGTATATTCAATTAGTATGAAAGAAGAGTGTATTATTTGTAATCTCCATAGACTGGAATCACTTGAACATTTTCTTTGCCGGTGTAAGGATTGTCGATTTTTTTAAAGATGTGAAATCTCTAGAGGATTTGATATATCTTCTAAATTATGGGGCCGTACTGAGTTGAAATGTCTTGTTCAGGTACTGAAAAATTTGTTCAAACTCAGATATTTCAGCACAAATGAGTAATCTGCTCACAATATATTGCTTCAATATTGTCCCTATCGCTAACCTACAGCCATGCATTTTTTTATATATTTTTTATGTTACGCAGGTAGGATATCTATTTGTACACGTGCATTTATTTATTTCTACAACTTTGTTCCCACTCCTTGTAATAATATTGTATGTATAAAATTATCTATCTATATTAATGGACATAGTTTTATACCTACTACCTAAGGTCATTATCGGTAATTACCTGTAAGTACTCGACAATAATCTCCCAAAATATAAAATATATCCTCAATTATAATAATTACAAAGGGTTTAGGAAACAATTGAAAGTGGTGAATTATTCAAATCAAGTTGGTCGTTGAGAAATAAGTTCGAATTTTTCAGCCTATTGATTTCTAACGTTTCCAATTGATTCAGTTTAATACATTTATTTTCTACGAGTAAAATTTCGAAATCATCAGTGAACAATGGTTTCTCTAAGAGGTGATTGGAATATGTTGATTTTCTTTTTTACATATGATGTTCATGGATCCTATCTTTAAATGTTATACCAGTCTGTCCAATATATCAATCAATATGTACTTTATTGTCTGAAGAAATAAAATTATCATTGACAAAGCATAGTTTACAAAGTACAATAATGGACAGTGCAATAAATAAGTATATGTAGGTATGCATGTATAAAATCGATCATAAACAAGAAACAATTACATCTGACAATATAAAAAAATAAAATATTAAATAGTAAATAGTACTCAATCACAGTTTGCTTAGAGATAAAGATAGAGAGAAAAAAAATGTATTGTCGTCAAGAAGAAAATTAAATAATATAGACAAAGCACTTACATAAATCTAAAATTTTATCTATATATAACACGGTCATGACACTAAAAAGAACGAAAATTAGATTAATTGATAAGATTAAAGGTAAAGAGTAAAGGTTAAAAAGTGTCAGAATAAAATTCTTCCAAGCTATCGCTTATATATATATATATATATATATATATATATATATATACCTTAGGGCAAGTTCCACACTTCAATCTATTATTCCTGATTTTTCGGCATTCGAAATTCTATCTTTATTATTTGTAATGAATCTACCCAACATATTATTTGTTCTATATGCAATTTTTAAATCTTGTTTATTAAGAAATGAATCTATTTTTTCCGTAGTCTATCCACAATATGTGTGTTCTATAATTTTGATTGGAGATTTTTTTGGTAGAAAAAACTTCGTATATAGCTTTTGAATGGTTTTGGAGAGAATACTATCTATCAGGTCAACTTAATATCCATTGTTCACTGCAATTTGTTTTATGATGTTAAGTTCTTTTTTGAAATTCTCTACTGAAAGGGGAACATTTGCTAATCTATGAATCATACTATTATAAGCTGCAACTTTATGTTGGTAGGGATGCTTAGAATTGACATGAATAGTAATATCCTTCTTCTTCTTCTTAAATAATTATGGCCTGTTCTCCTTGAGAAATTGGCCAGCTCTTCTCCTGGTTATATTTTTTTAGGGCCATCGTGAAGTGTATCTGAGATAAACTCATACCCTCTATTACAATATTGTGTTTGCTGTAATAGGTGTGGGGATTAGGTATTAGTAAACAAAGATCACAACAAAGGATACATTTAGACTTTTCTCGCTCCCGGGCAACGGAGGAGCTTTACGCAACCGAAATGTTAAATGTTGCCTCGGAAAAAGGGTGTTGAAAAATAGGATCTGTAAGAAAACATATTAGAAATTATAAGTTGATTTTGTTGTAGTTGATGAATTTGTTAATTAACTTAATATTATTTGAGTTAAGGTTGTAGTAATATCCTTGTGGGAGGGTTTGTGGTAAAATGAAAATTCATGTTTTTTGTTTAGTTTGGTTATTGTCAAGTCCAAGGAATTGATTAACGCGTTAGAGGTAATTACCGATAATGACCTTAGGTAGTAGGTATAAAACTGTTGGCCATTATATATTTAGTTTATTGTACATTCACCTGAAGAAGCTACCGTGCTAGCGAAACTTGTTGTGAATTCAATAAAAAACTGTGGAAATTTAATCGTGTGTGTTGTGATTTGAAATTACGATGGATTTCCATCAAGTAACGGCCGAGTCAATCGAAAACTTCCACATAATTTTTATCGAGGGTAATATCATATGTGCTACGGGTTTTATCGAGGGTAATATCATAAGTTTATTATCGAGAAAGCCTTTTGCCTGGAAATTTTACTGAGTGCGATTCGCGGTCTTACTATCTGATTAAACCACGAAAGCGAAGCTTGAGTGGTTTAGTCTTTGATAATAAGGCCGAAAATTGCACGACTGAAATCTGCTACAGGCAAAATGCTTGAGGGAAAATTTTAGAAATTTTGCGATAAAATCCTCTAGCACGAATTATATTTGATGAGAATATTTCCCGAGTAACATTTAAAACTGAATAACACTACCAGAATTCATGTTATATTCGAATTTTGAACGTGGAATGTTACAATTCTTCTAGATCCCAAATCGAAGGAATCGTTTTAAAGTTTTATTCATTCATTCTGATTATTCACTGCCCTTGAACTCACTCAAAAACTTAAAATATATATAATTTTTTCACTATGAAATGAGATATTATTGTAGCTGGATCTGATTTTGAGAAAAAAAAAGGTCCACTGCTAGGAATCGAATCCGAGCCTTTCGCGTGACAGTTTAAAAAAAAAATTATTAAAAAAACTTCTTTTAAAAACAAGCTTTTATTCAAATACCCTAAAAAGTACAAAATAATTGTTTTGGATGTGTGACGTAGGTTATTCCGTGAGTTCTAGATTCAAGAGCTTGTCGCGCAAAGTTTTCATTTTGAATACAGATTTTAAAAAGGTTTTTTTAATAATTATTTTTTTATTTCTGCTTTTTAGTAAGTACCCCTAACACCCACATACCAATTTTGAATCAAATCGGACCATAATTACAAAACTCGTTCGCCATCTTGGAGCCGCCATCTTGAATTTGTGAATTTTCATAATCTCCGACCCCGAAAACCCCCACATACCAATTTTGAATAGAATCGGACCATAATCACAGAAATCGTCTGACATCTTGATTTTATGAATTTTGTCAGACAATTCATAATCTCCGACCCTGAAAATCCCCACATACCAATTTTGATTTGAATCGGACCATAAACACAAATCTTGGAGCCGCCATTTTTTTTTCTCTTACAAATGCATAATGCATTGTCACGGGAACTATGAACACCTGCCAAATTTTGCGTTAATCGAACAACTAGATCATCAAATTTAACTTGCAAGATTTGATGACAAACATCGGGACAGATGAAACTAAATAAAAGCTTGTAAAAAGGAATGTTTAGAAGTAGTTCTCGTTGATTATCGAAATATTAATTAAATAGATAAAAATATGATCTATGATCATTAAAAAAATGATAAGAAGGCACTCATCTAAGTACAAACCGCAACGGACGTTGCTTGACTTCTCGTGACAGTTGGTTACATAACCACCTTTCCACAACATTTCGTGATTTTCTGAGAATATGAGAATTATATCATTCACTGGCTTACTTGGCTCATTTAACAGGCTGAAATAGGATATTATGCAACGATCATGTAATGTGTAATTAATAACGAGGTTAGTTTGTAATCCGTATTTTATAGGGAAAGAACTTCCCCTGACTGGGCTATTAGTTGTTGAACAAGCAAGGGAAATTTCAGAGATTTTTTTATTATATTTGTCACAAGGACACCTATCTAATTTTTCTGGTTTCAGGTTTCAGATAAAGTCACAAAATGGAAAAAAGAAATCCTTCCGTGGCAAATCAATGCTACGCAAATTATGCTTTTTTTTGTTCAATTTTTGAAATATTTATTTCGAATAGCAATTTGATTGGTTACCCTTAAGGGTAAAATAAAAACTTTTTAAAGTAAAAAATAAAATAAACCTTCTTAGTCCCAATAACTAAGCTCCTAAACTAATGTAAGTAACTAATTTTGAGTCGGCGCCAAACAAACAAGCAAATTAATTAGATAAGGCGTAAAATGATAGCATCGAGTTGCGCGGTGACATTCTGATAATTTTTTGAAGTAATTTAATGATCTTCGTTGATTGTTCGTTTGGCGCCGACTCAAAATTGTTACTTCATTAGTTAGGAGCTAGTATTGAACTAAGATGGTTTATTTTATTTTTTACTTTTCAGTTCCGTATTTCGTCGGTTTAATTTTTTGTTAAAAGGTTTTTATTTTTCAATTTTTTGTGGCTGTAATCTACTAATTACTACCTACTTGTTTTTTGATTAGTTCCAAAATACTTACTTACCCACCTTAGTGCAACTATTACCAGTTAAATAATATGAATATCTACTTTTAGTATTTGTTGTAATATAAATTATTTTTGTTGTTCTGGTTAGTTTATTTCAATTCTTTGTATATCATTCCATCCTCTCATAGAATATAATGATGGTGACGGATGTAGGAGAACAAAAATAATGACATTAGCGATCTGTCATTGTCAACTACATATGTGTGCCAATGTTCACAAGTGAAAAATCAATTATTCCCTATTTTCTACCCGTAAAGGTGAATAATACCATTCAAAATTCAAATATGAGCACCTATGAGGTATACCCCATCTAATAAAAAAATAATCATCCAAATCGAAGAATCGAGTACAAAGTTATGCCTGATAGAATCGGTTAACGGACCAGAATTCAGAGGGTGAGTGATCAATATCCTTCATTTTGCTACCCTTAGGGGTGGATTTCATCTTTTAAATTCAAATGGGACCACCTTCGAAGTACACCCTATCCACTGAAAAAAGAATGATCGGAATCGGACGCCTCAGTAAAAAGTTATGCGTGATCATACATAAAAAAAATGACGGAAAAAAAAATATACGGGTCGACTAGAGAACCTCCTCCTTTTTGGTTTCGTCGGTTAAAAAGGGAATATTTATCGTTTACCTACTGAATGTTTACCCTCATAACTTTGTACTGGGTTATCCGATTTAGATCATTATTTTTATTGGATAGGGTATACTTCAGAGTTGGTCAAATTTGAATTTGGAAAGGAATCTCTAAGGGTATAAAAATAGGGGATAATTTTTTATCTGTGAACCGATTCTGTTGAAACTTGGCACGCATATGTAGTTCTGATGACATTACAACATAATGGATACCTGGAGTCAATTGAGTATATAGGTAGTTATAGTGGATTCCAACCACAAAAAATTAAAAAATATTTATTTTGACAAAAAATTAAACCGACGAAAAAAGAAACTGAAAACCAAAAATAAACCTTCTTAATCTTAATAATAACTGAGAACCTAAACTAATGTGGGTAACTAATTTTGAGTCGGTGCCAAAAAACAATCAACGAAGATCATTAAATTTCTTTAAAAAAAATATAAAACGCCGCCGTGCTTTCCGCTGCCATCATTTCACGCTTTACCTAATTCAATTGCTAGTTTGTTTGGCGCCGACTCAAAATTAGTTACATCAGTTTAGGAGCTCAGTTATTATCAAGACTATGAAGGTTTATTTTATTTTTTGCTATTGATTTTTTTTTGTTGGTCGGTCTCTTTTTTTGTTAAAAAGTTATTATCTTTAGAAGTATATCAAGCAGAAAAAAGTTCACATTTTCTGCATTACAGAAAACTATGACAAATCATAGAGGGCTGATTGCATATAGCATGAAAAATGTCCTACTCCTCAAGACTGCTATCTACTACTATCTATAAAAATAAAATAATTAATAAAAAAAAAACTTTTTCAAAACAAGATTTTATTCAAATACCCTAAAAAGTATAAAATAATTGCTTTGGATGTGTGACATAGGTTTTTCCGTGAGTTATAGATTCAAGAGCTTGTCGCGCAAAGTTTTCAGTTCGAATACAGATGCGACAAGCTTTTGAATTTATAACTCACGGAATAACCTACGTCACATATCCAAAGCAATTATTTTATACTTTTTAGGATATTTGAATATAACCTTGTTTTTAAAAAGTTTTTTTTATTAATTATTTCATTTTGTGCTTTTTAGTAAGTACCCCTAACACCCACATACCAATTTTGAATCGAAACGGACCATAATTACAAAACACGTTCGCCATCTTAGAGCCGCCATCTTAAATTTATGAATTTATGAATTCATAATCTCCGACCCCGAAAACCCCCACATACCAATTTTGAATAGAATCGGACCATAATCACAGAAATCGTCGGACATCTTGAAGCCGCCATTTTGATTATATGAATTTTGTCAGAAAATTCATAATCTTCTACCCTGAAAACCCTCACATATCAATTTTGAATCGAATGGACCATAAACACAAATCTCGTCCGCCATCTTGGAGCCGCCATTTTTTTTCTAACAAATGCATAATGCATTGTCACGGGAACTATGTGGTCAAATTTAACCTGCAAGATTTGATGACAAACATCGGGACAGGTGAAACTAAATAAAAGCTTGTAATTGTAATAATCAAAAAACGCAAAAAGTGGTTCCGCCCGGGATCGAACCGGGGACCTTCTGCGTGTAAAGCAGACGTGATAACCGCTACACTACGGAACCAGTTGTTTAAATATAAGAAAATAATTCGAGCGCTCAGGTGTTGCAAACTAAGTTGAAAGTATTCTTTCCTCCAGCATGTTATAATGATAACGTGAAACAATGATTCAAAAACTGCTGACTCGACAACAAATTGCTAAACATGCAAGTCTATGGAGTCAGTATTTTCATTATGTTTTATTTGACTTTCTCTTAACACAATGAAGCAAAAATTCATGCGTTTTCGACATATTTATCAGATCCACGGAAAATTAGCTTCCTGAGAAGACTGTGGAAGCCATGCATTAATGGGAAAAGTCCAATCATATATGCATGATGAGAAGGATGGTTCATAGATTGGCGGAAAATGAAATACAAGTTCGCCATACTTCAACTTCAGTAAATCTAAGACATTTGTCATACTAAAATTAATGATTTTATAAACTCCTTCTCATATGAACATCCTGAAACATTTTTCTAATGGGTTCATCTGTCGCGCAAGGAACAGCATATACCTTGCTCAAGGGGAGTATCGTTAAAATCGATGGGGTCAACTAGGAGAAGTAGTTTTTTTATCGCGTTCAGACCCTCAAATGGTCCCCTGTCCTACTTTAAAAAGTCCCCTGGCACAATCCGCATTTCTCTTCGACCCCCCCTTCAGGCTGTGCGCTTCCCCGTGGACTATTTTGAATAACGAGAGTAGTTTTGATTATATCTGTCAAACTAGATGGTCAATCACTTTGATTTTTTTTCACAATATCTGTGATATCCTGCTCTAGCTCCTCCTCGTTTTCCATAAACTTCTTAATTTTAGTACTAACGGTAGAATTAATAATGTGCGCTTCCCCGTGGACTATTTTGAATAACGAGAGTAGTTTTGATTATATCTGTCAAACTAGATGGTCAATCACTTTGATTTTTTTTCACAATATCTATGATATTCTGCTCTAGCTCCTCCTCGTTTTTCATAAACTTCTTAATTTTAGTACTAACGGTAGAATTAATAATGTGCTGTTTGCCTATGCATGGTCCATATGTTACGTGTTAATTGAGTCAACTTCAATTATATATATCTCGGGTTCGGGATGATGAAACTTGTTAAAATTTTATAGAGGTGTTGTTCACATGTTAAACAATACGTATGCCAAATTTTAATAATTACCTAATTCAACTGTCTCGTGGCGGTACTACCTTAATCGTTTAACAGATTTGGGACGTACTTGCAATAGCGATAGCAATAAACGTTACGTAAGAAAACACAATATGCAATCGGAGAGAAGACAATCAAATCAAATAAAAAATATTTATTGTCCAATTTTTAAATAAATTCTAACTAATCCTAAATATGTACAATTAATCTATAATATATACAAATGAATTCTTCTGTGATCGGTGGATCACAGGGTAGCCCTATCCAACTTGCCAAATTTTAATAATTTCCTAATTCAACTGTCTCATGGCGGTACTACCTTGAAACCTTCCTGCTCAATAACTATCACCTAAGAATACTGAAAAATAAATTCATACAATGTCATTTGCATTCATTTGCTGTACATTCCATTAATGAAAATAAATTATCCTCAACGTGATATTCCGAACGGAACATCTAAAAATACTTGCCTATAGATAAGCCTCATTTAAATCGAATTGAAGTTATTCAGGTTAATGTCACCATTTCCTCATCCCAGCCACCAGTGAGAGGACGAACGGAGGAGTAATAATTATTGCTGTACGCCACGCCATACGATCAGCAACTTCAAAGGCGATAAAAAGGATAAAAAGTAACATGTGTACATCTGATATATGATTTCTAGGAAGTACAGCTTATATTGAACGTAAAAACTCTCAGGTAAATGCCTTTGAGGTGTCACTCGTGGTATTCTAAAACAGGCACGGAGAGAGGGGGGGGGGGTCAGGGGGGCAAATGTACCGGGGCCCGAGAGGACAGGGGGCTCGGAGTCCTCATGAAACATATAAAAATTATTATTTAATGCTCACACCTAATACCAAAGTGGAGCCAGGCAGCCACAGTCTATGTCTATTAAGATACATTAACCTTTATTTTTAACCGACGAAACCAAAAAGGAGGAGGTTCTCTATTCGACCCGTATATTTTATGTTTTTCCATCATATTTTTTTATGTATGATCACGCATAACTTTTTACTGAGGCGTCCGATTCCGATAATTCTTTTTTCAGTGGATAGGGTGTACTTCTTATATTTTATGAGAGGATGGAATGATATACAAAGTAATGAAATAAACTAACCAGAACAACGAAAATAATTTATATTACAACAAATAATAAAAGTAGATAATCATATTGTTTAACTGGTAATAGTTGAAGTAAGGTGGGTAAGTAAGTATTTTGGAAGTAATCAAAACAAGTAGGTAGTAATTGGTAGATTTTAGCCACAAAAATTTAAAATAAAACTTTTTAACAAAAAAATTAAACCGATCAAATACAGAACTAAAAAGTAAAAATAAAAACTTTTAACGAAAATTAAACCGACGAAAAAATCAACTGAAAAGCAAAAAATAAAATAAACCTTTTTAGTCTAAATGATAATTGAGCTCCTAAACTAATGTAAGTAACTGATTTTGAGTCGGCGCCAAACAAACTAGCAATTGAATTAGGTGAAGCGTAAAATGATGGCAGCGAGATGCACGGCTGCGTTTTGATGACTTCTTTCATAGATAATGATCTTCGATAATTGTTTGTTTGGCGCCGACTCAAAATCAGTTACTTACATTAGTTTAGGAGCTCAATTATCATTTAAACTAAAAAGGTTTATTTTATTTTTTGCTTTTCTGTTGATTTTTTCGTCGGTTTAATTTTTTGTTAAAAAGTTTTTATTGTGAATCTTGAGAGACAGACACGCGTTAATGGTTTGGCAATGCTCTCAATCGAGTCACAATTAGCTAAGCAGCTGAATTTCGAAAAATAATAGATGATTTTGCCGCCAAAAAGGTCAGAAAAGCAAATTTGTTTCAAAAACTTTATTGTATTGTTGAAAATTATATAGTTCCATTTATTTATTTTAACGTTACATAACTCCTTCAGTTCGATTATTTATATATATATATATATATATATATATATATATATATATACAGTGCGCGCGTAAAGTATGGAAACATGAAGATACAATAACAAAATTTTATGAAGTATGAAGACAGAACTCCTATAGCACGTGGTACTGTGTCTAAAATTATTCATAAATTTGAGAACTCCCAAAAAGTGGCCGCCCTGCTATTCCAGACCAAACAAAAACTGACATTTTTTTGTCGATGGTTGAAGACCCTCATAAGACTACTAGAGCTGTTGCAACCGAAATTCACATCAGTCAAACAACTGTTCGTAAATATAAAAAAAAAAATTGGCATACCTATAAAGTACAAGTACTGAACGAAGACGATCCAGATCGCAGAAACAATGTTAAATAGATTTGACACTAATCCTAATTTCTTTAATCAAATCCTTTTTTTCTGATGAGGCTACTTTCCAGTTAAATGGCACGGTCAATAAACAAAACTGCAGGTACTGGTCAGATGAAAATCCTCATTGGATGGTGGAGGCACATACGCAGTATCAACAAAAGATCAATGTGTGTGGGCAGGAATTATTAATAATACCATTATTGTTATTCCAGAATTATCCAGACTCTTTCCTGATATCCTCATATCGTGAATAGATCAATTTGGATTCGGCAAGATGGAGCGCCTCCTCATTATCTTCGAGGCGTTCGTGAGTTTCTCGACATTACATTTCCAAATCGTTGAATTGGAAGAAGAGGAGCTATCGAATGGCCAGCAAGATCTCTGGATTTGACACCTATAGATTATTTTTTGTGGGGTTATTTAAAAAGCAAAGTGTATGTGAATAGGCCGCAGAGTATCCAAGGACTGAATGACAGAATTACAGAGGAGATAGCACTAATTTCTCCGGAAACGGAAAAGTCTTTTCATTCAGCATGGATTTCTGTTTCCAAAGACAAGGAGGTCATTTTAAACATCTCCTTTAATGTTTTTCTTTAGGTATTGTTTTCTGTTTAAACTGCAATATTAATTACAAAATAAAAATGTTTTTCCTAATTTCTTAAAATTAATGGTCAATAATGGCCATTGACAGTTTGTATGCTGCATCGGCAATAAAAAACTGTAACAGAAAATTGTAAAATATTCGGGTGGTCCCATTTAAAAATAAACATATTGTTCGTATATCTGATAAACTGTACATTTGGCAACGTCGAAAATATAAAATTTAAAATCTGCTCCATCTAATACTCAACATTCCGAGTTACAAAAATAGTTGAAATGTGTATACAATATACCGACTTGGATAAACGTGGCCCCATCAGGTCTCCAAAGAGAAGTACAAGAAGAAAATAAAGTGTAATAAATGAGGATCAAAAGACTGCCATTAGAAGAATCATCCACTCGTTTTACTTAAAAAAGAAATGCCTACCTTGAACAAAATAATGTATGAAATGAAAAAGGATGATTTCATTCCACCCATGGGTACGAAGAAAGTGTGGAAAACTTTGAAACTTATGAAAAAATTCAAAACAGAAAATCACTTTTAATTGAGAAAGACGAAATCATCTGCTGGCGACGACGATATTTGAGGGCAGTTGAGACAGTTTCGAAGGGAAAACAGGAATATCTATTATATGGACGAAACTTGGTTAAATGAAGGATATACCGTTGGTAAAATATGGCAGGATAAAAATACAAAATGAGCGAGGCAAGCTTTTATGGAAGGATGTCCAGTGGAATAAAAGCACCCTCGGGAAAAGGTAAGATTAATAATTACTCACATTGGTAGCAAAAATGGATTTGTCGATGGTGGCTTACTAGCATTTGAATCAAAACGGACTGGACATGAAGGCTGATGTTTTTGAAGAATACTTCCAGCAAATGCTAGATCTTATTCCTCCTGGGTCTGTTAGTCATGGATAATGCCGCACAGTGGTACCAAATCCCAAATCGCTGGCCAAGAATCGAAAAATAAAGTTTGTGTTTGAGGAATTCTAACTGTTGGGCTAGGTAGATGGGTATTTCCTACGTCCCTTCCAGGGTCGGGAAGTGGCAGGTGTTATATATAGTCGTTGGGATACCATTCTGGCCGGAACGCTTGAGCATGTAGCATCAGTCGTGCAGTACGGTCTAAAAATTACTTTGTGTTTGAAGTGAAATAACTTGTAGTAGAATTGAGCAATTTGAATTCTTCAAAATGGAATCTCTTTCTGGAAGATTTTTCATATAAACCACACACCGAGCAACAAAAAATTTAAACATCTACTATAAATTCTCGCGCCCGCGGCAAAAAAAAGTTTACATTGAGTAAAAGTTAATAATTCTACATAATTCAGCGACCAAGTGTCACGGTTTTTTCATACTCTTGAGTAATACACCACCAAAAATCAGCTGCTCCAATTTGCCCCTTTGGTTACAGTTAATTTTCTTTCTTCGAGAAATCACATTCAATTCCGGATGTATGCACGCTCTAACTTTCGCAAATTTTGATATATCGGGCTAATTTTTTTTATACAAATAGGCTAGGGGATAAGGACGGTTGGTATTGAATTTGAGAACAAATCGCCTGAGGGGTTTGAATGTTTCAAAATTTTGAAATATTCAAAAATTGTTGGTGGTCCGCCATTTTTAGGCCGCTATCTTGTTTTCGGGAAACTTGACTTCACATTCATGTACATCGATCTCAAAAATCTCCGAGTACTGAATTTCGTAGCGATTGATTCGAATTTGGAAGAAACGGTCCGCCATTTTTAGGCCGTCATCTTGTTTTTGAAAAATTTTACTTCAGCATCGTGTTGAGCGACTCTAAAAACCTCAGAGTACCAAATTTCGTAGCGAATGATCCAAATTTGGAGGAAATGGTCCGCCATTTTTAGGCCGCCATCTTGTTTTTGTAAAACTTGACTTCAGATTCGTGTTTGTCGATCTCAAAAATCTACAAGTACCAAATTTCGTAGCGATTGATTCGAATTTGGAAGAAATGGGCCGCCATTTTTAGGTCGCCGTCTTGTGTTTTGTTCAAAATCCCCCTAGTATCAAATTTCGTAGCGATTCAACAATACCTCCTATGTTTGGTCAGCCATTTGGGATTTGGAACCACTGTGTGCCGGCTACCACTCAAGAAAATCCGAAAAAATACCAACGTGTTCCTGCAAAAAAATTATAGAAATAATTAGCTTACTTTGAATAAGAATCCATTTCACAAACATATGCTGAAAAAGGAGCTACTGGAAATTGTAAAGTTGAATAAACCTCTTTGTACGAAATTTGGTGTCGACGAAATCGCTTCAAAGCGGAATATAACGGTACTTCGCCTTCCGCCATATCACTGGGAATTAATCCCCATAGAATTGGTGTGGGCAAGGCATAACACTACTTTTTAAATAAGAGACGTTGAAAATCTCTTGCAAGAGGAAATAAAGACAGTGGATTGCGAAAAATGGAGTAAGTGCGTCGAACATGTGATTGGAATAGAAGAAAGAATGTGGGAAGATGATAACATGCTAGAAAACACTGTAGCGCTCCTTATTATTTCTCTGGACCCCAACGACGATAGTTCATCGGAGTACTCGGAATATGATGGCTAAAATTTAAAAATTAAGTTGTTGAATTGTAAATAGTAGATTTTTTTATAAATAATAATATTTATTCTATTTCAATATTATTATTACTTTTACATAAGTTTTTTTCTACTTATTATTAGAATTATTAATATCTCAATTATCTGTGTATCTCTGTAATTATACTCGTGTATAATAATTATTATTATACTTATTATTCTAATAAACTACCTGTAGTTAAGCCGCTGTCACATAAATTTAATTCAGAAAACTCCTCCTTAAGGTGACGCTAATTTAGGACCGATTTGGGGTGTGTACGTCTTAAATAACCAACTGAAATATGGAATTATTAAAAACTATCGTTAAGTTTACAATAAACCTTAATTTTTTACTGGAAAGGAAGAATAGAACCTTTGAGTTGTCCACCCTGTTCAATGGGTTCTGTCATTGCAAATTTACATTTTATCACTCTCTCACATTAGGCAACAGAGTATAGAACCGCATGGTCGATATATAAAAAAGGCATAGGTAATGGTCATATTCCGTTTTAATAGTAAAACATTCTGAATCAAGCTGAGAAACCTGTGTAATGGTGTTTGTTGGAGTGCCAAAATCAATAATTCGTCCACCGGCATCGATTTGTTCCGGCATGCAAGGCACGCAGCCATCAAGCGGAAAATAGGTGTAAAACGTAACATACGCAAAACCAATGAAACTAATTCAATTAATTACATTTATTCGTGTACAGAGTGCCCCTGATAGTTACCAAAAGGGGAAAACTATATATGGAAATAAACTAGTTTCTTGAAATTATGTAGGTATCTTCAATAAAAAATCATATTATTCTCGTTTTGAATTCATTGGTTGAGGACTATGTTTTAGGATATTATAATGTGAATTTTTAGATTTGATATATTTTTCAGAAATTTTTTTAGATGTTGTGTCAGAAACTATGTGGAACAAATCGTGCTCATAACTATTTTATTTTCATTACCAATTACCCACAAAATAATGTAGTGTTTTATGCTAGGTTTTGTTGAGTAGAAGATAATTTTTGGATTTTATTTTCATTTTTCAATTGTTTTACCCTTTAGTGTGATTATATTAATTTTTTCAATTATCAAATTACACTCTGCGTTGTATTCAGGACATTTAATACGAGGGCTGCCTTTAATTTTTCGGGAATAAAGAACATATATGGTTTATTGTTTTTATTATTATAATATTCTCCATGAATATCAATAGTGCTTCTCAAAAGTCCCTCCCGCCTCTTATTTTGGAACGATTATACATAAACAAGTGAAATTTGGAAACTGAATATTAAAGGTTGTAAACTTCCTACTAACGATGATAGATGACGAAATCGTCAAAGATGACGTCACAAGGCCATTGTGACTAATAATTTTAAATGGAATTTCTACGGCAAGCGACACCTCTTTGAAAGGTATCGAAAACCCTATTCAATGATACCTAATTTTGTTTGTGTTTATGCAGTTTTGGCAACTCGCTTTTAAAAAACGCAAAGCTGTGATGAATTAAATCAGTTAATACTAAATTCAAAATTCAAGCTCCACCTCTGATAGTTGTCAAATGAGCTGACGTTTTGTTAGTCTCCTAATTCGACGTTTTTGTAATTGTCCGTTTTTGTACACTTAATAATTTGTGTATTGTTGATCGAACGTTTAACTGTTTTAGCAGCTTTGGTACTTTTAATATTTTGTACATTTTAATAATTTGTTAAACTGTTGTGAGCCGAACGTTAAAGTGCTTCGAAAAGCGAAATGGTACGTGCTTTAGGTGATAAAGTAGCAGCGATCCTATTTCTTGGTAAAACTGTACAAAATATTCATGCAGCAGAACGCATTTTTAATGAGAGGTTTCCTGATCGCCCTGTTTCGAGTAATTTATTTAAGGGAGCTTCTTCGTAAGTTTGAAACAACGGTAGTATTAATGATGCGAAACGATCTGGCAGACCACAAATTTCTGGTGAGAAAAATTGATAAAACTGGCAGAAGTAATAGTTAATCCTCTCTTTCAACAACTCACGTTGCATCTACCTGTGAAGTCAGTCGAAGCACAGTACACAGGGTGTTAAAACAAACAAATTTCATCCATACAAATAAAAATGGTTCATCAATCTCGACGACGACCCAGACCGAAGACTAGAATTTCGTGAAAAAAATGGAAACTAAAATTAACCAACAGCCAGACTATGTCAAAACAATTTGTTTCCAGTGACGAAAGCTACTTTCTATCTAAATGGAAATGTGAATACACAGAATGTGAGGTATTGGAGTGACGCAAATCCTCACCTGTTTTGTGAACACATACCCAATTTCCCCAGAAGGTGAATGTTTGGGCAGGTATCCTGGGAAACCACATCGTTGGGCCTCTTATTTTAAATACTAATTTAACTGGTGAGGATCATCAGAGCTGTTGCAAAACGCAATAGGAACCGTT
Source organism: Gonioctena quinquepunctata (assembly GCA_018342105.1). Classification (NCBI taxonomy): domain Eukaryota; kingdom Metazoa; phylum Arthropoda; class Insecta; order Coleoptera; family Chrysomelidae; genus Gonioctena; species Gonioctena quinquepunctata. Next base: position 80,132 of record JAFIRS010003849.1, on the reverse strand, counting down.
AATCCTTGGGAAAATTTGGAAGATAAACCAGATGAATTCGGCAATTTGGAAATAACATTCTAAGTAAGACGGTATTTGAGAGGGGTATCGTGGTAGATGGATTGACGACGAGGTTCAACGGAATGGCCAACTCGATCACCGGACTCCCAATCTTTGGATTTTTTTTTTGTGGGGTACCTTAAATCGAAGGTTTACGCCATTGAACCTGACAATATGGACGTTTTAGAACAACGTGTTGTTGCAGAATGTGAGGCATTTCCGCAGACACATTTGCAAAGTCAGAGAAGAAATAAAAAAAAAGGATATTTCACTGTCAGGAAGTAAATGGAGGTCACTTCGAGCAATCTTTAAGTAGATACTGATTCTTAAATCGTAATTAATATCATAATTGAATGGAATTTAAATTTTAATGTTTACTAATGAGCTTCATCAAACTGCCATAAACACACAAACACTTGTTTATGTACAATCATTCCAAAAAATAATAGGGGAGGGACTTTTGTGAAGCACTGTACTTTTGCATACGCTTAAAACAGTTTCGTAACACTTTTCCAACCCGATTGAGGTACCTACAAAACATGAATTTTGAACGCATTATCCCTTCTTCAGGAGTCGAAAAAAGTTATTGTCGTAAATTATTTTTCATATTAGCTATATTGAAACGTGACTTTCAGTGTCTGTTTAGCCAGTCGAAACGAGATAATTTCAGACCAATGCGGGCTATTGGGGGGAAGAAAAGACAGGGTATTTAATTTTAAATGAAAATAAGTAATGTAATAGTACTTTTTTCAATGTATAATAAGTTATCTTGAAAAAAGTTCATATCAATAAAAAAATGCAAGTGGCAACATTGTTTTAATTATTTCAATGACTAATAATTGTCAGAACTGACATTTTTTTTTTATGGGTTTTTATAACAACAAAAGTGTGATAGTTTTTTCCTCCATCAGGAGCCAACTATGGGAATGCCATAGACCAACTCAAGACCAGATTCGCCAGAGACGAGTTTCTGATAGAAGTGTATGTAAGGGAATTATTGAATCTAGTGTTAAAGCAAGCAACGAGCCATAAAGCAGGTATGCCTTTAACTGTCTTATATGATTCTCTGGAGACACAATTGAGGGCTTTAGAATCTTTGGGGGTAACCAGTAACAAATATGCTTCTATGTTATATCCATTAGTGGAATCAGCTCTCCCTGAAGAAATACTGAAGGTATGGGAGAGGCATAGGGGTAGTTCCAGTACCACGAATAGGGAGATCCACAGTAATAATCATGACATTTCTGACATTTCAACTGATCATTTGCAATTGTTACTAGACTTTCTCCGTAACGAAGTGGAGAGTGAGGAACGAGTGAATTTGGCCAGGAACAGCTTTGTTGCCGCAAAAGATCCCAAACGCAGTTCGACAATGGACAAGATATCACACAAGAATAGAAGTGAGTCTGAGTTCCACACGGCTGCCACGATTCTGTCAGTTGGACAAGGAGGTAACAAAAAATCCAATTATTGTTTATTTTGTGAGAGCAAGTCATATTCAAATGAGGATTGTTTTAAAGCTCGTTCATTACCTTTTTCTGACAGAAAAGATATTTTGATAAAAAATAACGCCTGTTTTGCCTGTCGCAAACCGAATCATTGTATCAAAAGATGTAAAACATTCGTAAAATGCATAATCTGTGGTAAGAGACACTTTCCAATACTTTGTACTGAATTGTCTTCTAAGAAAGATCCTGAGAATAAATCAACAGAAAATTCCATTTTAAGAATGGAAAATCGGCATGAAAATGTCCTCATCAGTAGCAATACAACTGGAAGATTTTTACAAACTGTTGGTTAAACTCGTTAGCAATACTGGTTCAAAGGTTGTCAGAGCTTTATTGGATTCGGCTTCACAACGGTCCTATATTTCGAAAGATTGCGCTGATGAAATGGGTTTTAAGAAAATTGGTTCTGAAAATGTTATACAAAGTGTTTTTGGGGGAATGCAATCCAATCCCGAAGTTCATGCACTTTATGAAATAGAAATTCGAAATTTGAGTAATTTTTTCCATTGTAATGTGAATGTTCTCGAACAGAACAAAATATGCAATTATTCACTTCGATTTAATGATATGGATATGATGCGGGAATTGAAGAGAAGAAACATAATCATTTCGGATACCTCTACTATTTCTACTGATATAAGTTTACTATTAGGTCCAGATATTTACGGAAAACTTATAACAGGAAAAATCGAAAATTTGGAAAATGATTTAGTAGCTATCGAAACTCATTTAGGTTGGACAGTTATGGGAAAATGTAGAAACGGTAATACTGTGTTTGATACACTCTGTTGTTTCGATAAAATGAATATAGCTAGTTTATGGAGTTTAGATATTTTGGGAATTGAAGATCCCATTTCGTTAAAGAGTAGAGATGTCAAAAACGCTGAGGCAGTTGACAATTTTAATAGAACTATTAACCGTAATTCAGAAAACAGATATGAAGTACAACTTCCTTGGGTTGAGGGTATTTCAACACTTTTGAATAATAATAGAGAATTAGCAGAAAAATGACTTATATCCACAACGAAAAAACTAAATAGTATGAATACATTTTTCGAATATGATAATATTTTCAAAGAATGGAAAGCATTAGGCATCATAGAAGAAGTTCCAATAAATGTTAAACATACCGCGGAATATTATCTACCACATCACCCTGTATTCAAAGATTCCAGCAATACAACAAAATTGAGGCCCGTATTTGATGCTTCAGCTAAAGATAAAAATGGTTTATCACTGAATAGCTGTTTGGAAAAGGGACCAAATTTGATAGAACCCCAATTCGTCCTAATCTGAATTTTAAAATAATGTTAGGTATCAGTAACATTATTTTAAAATTCAGATTAGGACGAATTGGGGTAGTTTCTGATATTAAGAAGGCTTTCTTACAAATCAGTTTGATACCCAGAGACAGAGATTTTCTGAGGTTTCTGTGGTGGAAAGATGACTCTCAAAAAGAATTGATAAATTATAGGCATTCAAGAGTCGTATTTGGTGTTTCATCGAGTCCATTTTTATTAGCAGCCACAATCGCCTATCATTTGGATAAAATGTCACCAAATTATCGACAAACTGCATTGAAATTGAGAGAATCATTTTATGTTGATAACTGTATAACGAGTGTGAATAGTAGAGCTGAATTAGAAAATTTCATTATTGAATCCAAATATATCATGGACATGGCACAATTTGATCTGAGAGGTTGGGTATATAATTGTAGTAAAATTTTCAAGGAAGAAATACTTGAAATGCCCACTATGAATAATATCGTTTCAGTGTTAGGTTTGCAGTGGAATTTTAAACAAGATACGTTATTTTGCGATATGAGTAGTTTGAGAGAATTAGATAAAATTCCACTTACGAAACGAGGTCTACTCTCAGCAGCTCAACGTGTTTTTGACCCTATTGGTTTTACATGTCCCGTTACACTCTTACCCAAAATTTTATTACAAAAAACATGGAAACTCAAAATCACTTGGGATAACGAATTACCTGAAGAAATAAAAGGGAGTTTTCAGAAGTGGTTGAGTCAAATCCATCTCTTACAGTTCTGTCATATACCAAGGTATATATGTAAAGAGAAATGTTTTGAACAATCTGAGAATATTTCATTACATGTTTTCTCGGATGCCAGTAAGATAAGTTTTGCAGCATGTATTTTCGTTAGGATAGAACAAAATGGACTTGTTTCGTCTCATTTATTACTTGCCAAATCCAGAATTGCTCCAATGAAAGTAATTACTATACCCCGTCTAGAGCTGCTAGCAGCTGTTTTGGGATGCAGGCTATGTCAATCTGTTAAAAAGATAGATATTTTCAGAAACATAGATACTTATTTCTGGTGCGATTCCAAAGTTGTTTTGACTTGGATTACAACTAAATCTAATTGGAATGTGTTCGTTTCAAATAGAGTAGCCGAAATTCGTACCAATAGTGATGTAAGTCGATGGAATTTCGTACCAGGGGATCAGAATATAGCAGACCTTCCATCAAGAGGGTGTAGTTCCAAATATTTTCTTGAATCCCAGTGGTGGAAAGGTCCTGATTGGTTGAATGAAAAACCCGATACTTGGCCTCCTATGACTGAAAAAGTTGACGAAAAGGAAGCATATGCTGAATCTAGGAAATATGAAATTACAACAAACTTGTTAAGCCATGAATATAGTAAGTTAGATTCTTCAGAGTTCACTAAATATTTCTCTCAGTATTCGAAAATCGTGAGAATGATAGCATGGATGCTCAGATTTTATGAAATATCTCATAAAAAGACTGGGAGGAATGTTTCAGAGTTAACGTTTGAGGAGTATGAAGCAGCAGAGATTCGACTCATTCGAATCGTACAGAGTGAATGTTTTAATAAGAAAGGAGAATATATAAATATGCAGATATTTCAAGACGAGAAAGGGCTGTTAAGAGTTAGAACCAAACTAGTTTGTAGCGAGGAAAATGATAGTTTCAAGTTTCCTATTTTGATGCCTTACAAACATGAAGTCGTGAAAAGGTTGATAGTAGAGCAGCACAAGATTTCGTTCAAACTCTTCTTGGAAAATTGAGGGAAAGATTTTGGATAATCAAAGGGAGAAAAATGGTTAAATATATTATTTCTGAGTGTGTCATTTGCGAAAGGTTTGAAACAAAAGCACTAGAAACACCTTTTGCTCCGCTTCCCAAAGAAAGAATAAAGAATTCGGCTGCTTTTGAGGTAACTGGAATTGATTTAGCTGGTCCTTTATATTTAAAAGGAGGAGAAAAAGCGTGGATTGTTGTTTTCACTTGTGCATTATACAGGGCATGCCATTTCGAAGTAGTTAGATCACTCTCAACAAAAGATTTTCTGCTTGCTTTAAGAAGATTTATTGCTCGAAGAGGAAGAATTTCAGTTATTTATTCCGATAATGGAACTAATTTCTTGGGAGCCAATAATCAGTTCAGAACTCTAGACTGGAACGAAATATCCAAGTATTCCACAGTTAATAGAATCAAATGGCGTTTCAATCCACCTACCGCAGCCTGGTGGGGAGGATGGTGGGAGAGAATTGTACGAATTATCAAAGAATTACTGCGGAGAAATTTGGGAAAATCATGTATAATGTACGATGAGCTGGTAACAATCATATGCGATTGTGAAGCTATCATCAATTCACGACCACTAACATATACATACGATAATTCCGATTATCTGATTCCCATAACCCCTGCATTATTCATTCAAGACATTCAGAGTACCGAAACTCCCGACGTGGATAGTTTAAATAGAGAAGGTTTGGAAAAACGAATGAGGTTTCTTCAGAAAATTAGGGATTCTCTTAGGCATCGCTTCAGATGCGAGTATTTGGCGAATTTGGTTCATATAGGTCAGAGAAAATATGGCAAATTGAAAATTGGAGATGTAGTATTAGTTGGCTCGGATAATACGTAACGTATAAGTTGGCCCATGGGACGAATTCTCGAAGTTTACCCTGGGAGAGATAATATTTCGAGAGTTGCAAGGATCAAACTGTCATCAGGAGGAGAAGCAGTTCGTCCATTCCAGAGACTTTACCCTCTCGAAATTTCTAGTCCCAACGAAGACCCTATTATTTCTGTTAAACAACAAAGTACCACAGACAATACCAGTCAAGCTGAAAATTCAGAAGAAATGGAGTCAAACCCGAGCGAGAAGAAAGAAGTAGTTACGAGATATGGTCGTTCTATCAAAGCTCCCAATCGTTTTGGTTATTGATTTATTTTGCCAATGCAAAAGGTGGGAGTATGTTGAAGATTAAGGAATTATATATTGTGTTTTCGTTTTCATAGTTTTTGAATACTTTGTATGTTTATGTAAAATGAGAGAGACGAGGCTGTCAGATTGACTTTGAATATATTCTGTACAGTATTGTCAATAAAAATTTGGAAAAAACATTTAACGTCTTTCTTGAGATTACTCCATAACAAATATTGTATCACATGTTACATTTGAACTTGATATTACTTGTTAATTATCTACTACTTAACAGTACTGATGTATTTGATTATGTCCTGTAATCGGGTTTTACCTGTTGGGCAATAAATGATTATTATTATTATTATTATAACTTTTCAATTACACGAGTAAGTAAGTGTTATCAAATGAATAGATACTCAATTAATGAAAAAAAATATCAAATATACCGCAATAGTTAATATGAAATGCAAATTATTTGGAATTATATATTTATCAATAATTCATAGACTTTATACGGCGTGTTTTTAATCGGGACTACCGGTTGACCTCGAATGATACTCTAAATAGTTAAACACTGCGCGTTCTCTGCCCTCTATCTCGAAAACGGTTCAAGATATAAAACAAATTTTTGTACAAAAGTTGTAGAGAATTTAATCTTCTACAATATAATAAACACAAATAACATGAAACCCATATAAAACGAGATTTTTGCAAAACAATTGCAAAAAATCGATTTTTTTACATTTGACTTTGGATATCTGTAGTCGCGGCCACCCTACGATAAGTAGGTTTTGAGACAAGTTTGAGGGTCTCAAAATAAAGGTTTAAACAAGTTTATAGCTGCTCCAATTCCGAAGTGAAATCCCTAATATGACTGGACTATTATGTGGCTCGCAGTCGAATCGTCTCAAAGTGCTTTTTATTCATTGGTAGCGTAATTTCCGAAACCGGGGCCCAATTTAATTCAAAGGTTATACATGCTGAATGACAATGCAACCGCAGTTTTTACGTTTGTAGCAAACAAATTCAAACTGTTGAACTTTTAGAACACTCTATTCATCAATGGGGCAGATACGGATGAATTGCACTATGCCTGATTCCGCCTCTGTGACGCCACTTGAAAAGGTGCTCCAACTCCATATATGTCTTGGTATTGTGTGATAGTCATGTATTTTCGTTTATGGTATACCTAATTTTGTAACTAATTAGTGAGCACGAGTCGAGCTTGGGCTTTGATTCGCTCAAGAATAAAATGTTAAAGAATTTAGAAAAAACTGCGACAATACTAAGGCATTTGAAACAAGCTGAATTTTCAAATCCATATAAAAATTACTGAAAATGAGTAAAGTTACCATTAATTGCAGAGCAAACACACGTAGTGCAAGTTTCAATACCAATCGAACAAAAAACCAAGGAATGTTTGTCTCATTTCCTCATTCAAAACCTTGGTTCCTCCCATGTGACATATTTTTTCCTAGCAACGCTATCCCATCAGCCAATAAAAACGGATTTTTCCCTCAACAGATCTGTTCTCTTCACAATCCCAAGTAGTTGGATTTTAACACACCCTCTTTTAGACAAGGACAGATACATGAATGGAAAAACAAGGAGTATTTCATCATTTTTACATCACCTATTCTCAATTTCATCATCCTTTCAACTCTTCATGTAAAATTTAAAAAAAAACGTTACACGACGTGCGATTGGAGTTATAGTTAGTGCATTTGCATTTGCAGAAGCATAAAAAACAAGTTTCGCAATCTTGAGGCGGTATCCTTTGAGCAGCGCAGCATAAGCGGAGATAACTAATTTCATTCAAATATTTAAATTAAAAAAAAAATACGCCAAAATAAAAAAATGTGCCATAAGCGAGGAAGTATGTATTGATAGGCAATCGGATCATCATAAACTGGACGACGTTATGCATAACTAGATCAAGCGCAATTATCTTCAAAATGAGATACTTAGGTTTAAATTCCACAGGACCTATCGAAAACCGATTCATCCAAAATTTCATCCTTCAGATCTAATAGCATCCTCAATTTTTTTTTCATTATATGAGGTCGTTAAGTTGGTACAAGTAAATATTAAATAATAAGAAAACGCAAAAAAAAATATTACCTTTCTATAAGTGCGTTCGGTTTAAACAGGGTACCAGTCGTGAACTGAGCCCTTTTTGTACCCCATTGGATTTTTGAAAAACGAAATTTCAAAGCAAAAACCATAAATAAAAATTAATTCTTTGCAAAAAAAAAATATTCTAGGTACTTACACTTATAAAAAACAGAAACAAATATAATTCCAAAACTTTTAATTTCAAAGGTTGTTTATAAGCAATCATCACGACAGTCAGTCAGTCTGAACTAGAATCATTATTTGGATGTATTATAATGGGTTGGACAGAGAGTGAAACACATACTCGTCTTCCTTTTCAATAACATGTTCAACACATTTTTTCCAAATCTCTGTCATAACTTTTCTGACGTTTTCTACAACCTTTGTACTCAGTTTTGGAGTTTGATTATATTTTCGTAATTCTGATTTTACGTTTGCCCTATAGGGTTAAATATGCAATAGTATGGAGGTATTCTTAGAAGGGTGTGATCTGGTTCTTTGCACAGCTCGTCAATATAATATATTTTTTCTAACTTTACACCTTTTATAACAGTAAGCAAAGCTTTTTTTGTTGGGCCTCTCCCACGATTGGTCGCAGGAAGACTTATATTGTTTTCAGACATAAATACAATCATTTCGGCTTTTCTACTGCTACTATTTGATATCTTACGAAGTTGCCGCGAGTGATACGATGCGTTGACCATAATTATTACTGACTGTGGTGGAATATTAGGTAGAAGCTGTTCGCTAAACCACTTTTCAAATAAGTCTTCTGTCATGTCATCATGATAATCAGCAGCACGTCTTTAATTTCTTAAGCAGATATTAATAACGCATTAGGTACAAAACCGTCTTTGGTTCCAGCGTGTACTATTATAATGCGTTTCCCTTTAGAACATGGCCCACTCAAACACCAATTCTTACTATTGTCTACCCAACCGTAATTTACTCCATCATGACTGTCGAACCATGTTTCTTCAAGAAAAATATGGGTCTATTAGAACGTATGTAGTCTTTTATTTGACGCAAATAATCTTGCCGCCATTGCACTATCATTGATGATTCGGTAATCGCCATGGGCTTATCGAGTTTTTTATGGTTAAAACCACAACTTATTAAAATTCGACGCAATGTCTCTACGCTGGTGTGAGTGTAATCTGGATAATCTGCTAGTTTTTGCTGTATAACTTCCAATGTCGCAACCTGTCCTCCTTATATAAATCATGAATAGTTCTACGTATAAAGTCTTGCGTAGTACTGTCAATTTCTTTAAAATTTTCCTTGCACGTTTTTCTATTTTCAGTATAATCCACAACAACTCCTTTCGTTATCACTCGATAAATGGAAAATATATTTATTTTCGTTATTTCTGCAAATCTTATTATGATTGCATCATCAGATTGCTGAGTATTTTCCTTTTTAAGGCAATTAAATATATTTAAAATGCCTTGTTGGGTTTGTATGTGCAAGTCTTTGTTTCAAATTCATATCTGATATTATTCTCACTCACCTGTGCAATGTCATTTTCCCATGGTCGAAAAAAAGCCATATTCTCCAACAAAACAACAAAACTATATCTCAAAACCTATTTCAATCGGCGCACATCCAGATCACAGACGCTACTGGATTTCATTCTTTCAGAGTTCAGTGCTGTTGAACAAATATAACTCGTGATTTATGACCTCTCAACGAGACGCTACTGGATTTCATTCTTTCAGAGTTCAGTGCTGTTAAACAAATATAACTCGTGATTTATGACCTCTCAACGTATGGACACATCTACAAGAATTATCATTGGCTTGCGGTCCGACATGATTGGCCCAGACGAACCTGCTGCAGAAAAGACAGCTGTCACTCAAACCCACGTTGACTACCGAGTCTTTTGATCTTCCTTCCGCCGACGGTGAATGTTTACGAGTATAACACATTATTTTTCGTTTCGCCACTTCGCATATACGCTCGTGTTACCGAAATGAGTTTTTGATTTGCTCCATATAGAAACAGCTTCTGCAATTGAAACTGGTTAAATTATACGTCCCCATGGAAATTCATTGGTGAGAAATTCAAACCGAAAAACTCTCTCACAAAATACTTGTTGATAGTATAGTTTTTTTATTAAGTTGGAAAGTGTTTCGTTCCATCATTATCCTTCATTGCATCCATTTAGGTTATTCTGAACGTTTCAATCAAATGTATTATAATTTTCATCTCCAGTTCTAATTCTGAATCTGATATTTTCCAGCATTGTAAACCGGGTTGATACTCTCGTCGTCAAATCTAGCAAGTGCAATATTCCAAACGACGCTGGCTTATAGAAAAAAAGTTGAGAATATAATAAACATATTTTTGTCGATGGTCGGACAACATTTGTTTCGATTCACTTGGAATTGTCAATTTGGAGCCAGATGCTTGAAGGAGAATGAATTCATTTTAAATGTTCTTTTCTTTTTATGTGTTCTGTCACAAGCCTTACCACCACAGGTCAATTCATCCAAAATTCAATGAATATAACTTATTTGGAATAACGTATTGTGTTAGTATCACCAAAAAACCAATCAGATTTGATCATCTTCTGACGTTGCTTTCGTTTCAGAGCTTCAAAAGCCTCGAAGACAAATTGATCAAAGAGGATGCAGCTGATCTTGTGGGCGATGTAGCTTTGGAAATAGATGCTATGATGCTTTCCAAGCAGAAGGGTGTACTCGTGAGTATAATACATATATTTGTTTGCCTTCAAATGACACTATGCAAATTATGCTTCATATATCTATAGAATGATTCAAATGTAACATTATTCACAATGTTCTATTCGAAAAAAAAATTGATTTGGGGAAATTGTGATAACTAATGACCAAATATACAGGATATGTTATTTTGGTTATCATACTGAAAATTGACATGACAATTTGATTTCTATCTCTCCTAATTTTTTTCCAGAAAATAGCTGAGTATGCTGAATTCCTCTCATATCATCGGAGTGATGTACCAATCTTCGAGAACTCTTCTTATCATTACTTCAACTCAGATAATTTGACGGACATTGAAGCAAATCCTGGAAGAGAACAAGAATTATTCGACGAAATTTTAACAGTAAATTGAGATACTAATCAACTGCAATTTTCATTCTTATTTTCCGCAACTTCATATTTCCATCATTTTTCAAATCAAAATACAAATTCCCAAATGAAAGAATCTGGTTTGAACGTTTTTGCTTCACAGAAATATTGTTTCGTATCGATTTGATAATGATATTTTGATATTTACAATACGAGTTCACTGGTTTTTTGTTTTTTTGTTTTAATTCTAGTGGTCATTATTCTCAGAATTTTATGGAATCGAATAATATTTCATTTTCTCACTTATTGATCATTATGTTGTTTTTATAGCTATAATTTGACTTGTTGTGGAATGCTTATGGACATCATCAATCCTCAGAATTCCAGTAGAATGCTTTCGTTCATTTCTCGTGATTTTGAATGCCAATTTGCATTTATACATGAAATCGGTTCATAATTCGGAAATTATCAGATATTTTGCTATTTTGAAAAGTAATGCCACTGCTTTGTTTCGCATCACATACATTGATTTTAACAATATATCTTTTCGAAACATTGGCTCTATGCAGCTTATAAATAGACTATATCGGATTGAATATGGGCATGGATCGTTGGATATTCCCCATTTTCCTGATAGCACCTGTCACCAACTGTTTATCACATTCTCCACGTGATTGATTCATCAGCAATAGTCCTAAATATTATTAAATGTTATATGATTCCGTGAAGCTCATGAATTTGGTTTCATCTGTGATGAGTATTGATTTGTTTCTAGTTAACCAGTCTTCTGATTATTTTATATTATTATTTATCGTTTTTTGGAGAACTGATTCCACTGATATTTTCCTAAGTACACTGATAATGTATCTTTTGTAAGCACATAATGTTTTGCTGAAAGACATACTCTAGATCCAGGACATAAAGGTGAAAGAGGAATAACTGAGCCTTGGGGAATTCCAATTGTTGTGTTCACCTCCTCCAAGATATTATGAGTAATATTCAATGAAATTTAAAAAAAAATCAAAATGAAAATAATATTTGTAAATTATTGTAGTTTTCGTTTCGACCGTTTTTCTAAGTTGTAATGTTCGTAATTCAAATTGCCAGGCAATATCCGTGTTATAAGTTGCCCTGCAATTTTCGTGTGACGAAACGCATAAAAAGCTCGGAAAAATAGCAAAAGGGATAGAAGGATTGAGGGAAGAATATGCCAAATGAATGACAAGGAATAGTAAAAATATTTGGGAGAGTATACATTAGTTCCGGGAGGAAAAGAAGGAGGGGGGGAAGATGCATATTTATAAAAAAAATCCTGACTGTTTGGGAATTGATAATTGGTGAGAAGCATCTTCCTAGGTAATTAATTCTATAGTTTTATCCTATGACAGGATAATTATTTCCGACTATTTCCCTCATCATTTTTGAGCCAATCAAATAGCCGAAATTTGAAACAGCAAACCAATCAGATCAGTTTTATAGTGATAAAACGTCTTCTCGCTGTTTTATACTGATAAAACCACAGTCTATTCCATGTTTTGCGATACAACCACACTAAGGTCCCGTCAAAATTATTTGTCAACGCATTCAATTCCTATATAGGGAAACAGGAAATACAAAATTGATTCAATTAGGGATTCTTAACTCACCATCACAGTGTACCTTTTTCAGCAAGTTAAAAGCCTCAGGGTTTCAAGTAAGGTAATGAATAATTGAAATCAGTTATTCTCAGAATATCAACAACAGTTCTCGTGGAGTAGTGGTTAGCGTGTCAGTCTCTCACCCGGGAGGCTCGGGTTCGATTTCAAAGAGTTTTTTTCTATCGGTTCCAGATACAAACATTTGATTTGATAGTAAAAAAAAATTATATATATATATATATATAAATATATATTGTTATGTTTAGAAGTACGTAAAATATTTAAAGAGTTGAAATAAGAATTATGATTAAAAAAAAACATAAATAAAAAAATGTTCGTATTTAGTAAAATATGCTATGTGATTTTACAGTTTTTCTGAAGATTCTACCGTTTTTCTGAAACCTTATATAATATTAATCGATACCTATGTTTGAAATAAACATATTTACGATATTACAAGCAATTTGCATAGTTTTAAAAATTATAGGAACCAAATTTCACTAATATAATTTTGAGCACAAGCAGATAACATATTGTTAAAAGTTCGAACATTCTGTTTAGGAAATTGGATCTGAACACAATAGCCAATGAGATGCCGGGAAAGATATTGATGCAAAATTGGGAATTTCAAAAATATGAAAAGCAGAAACGTCAAAAGAATGATTTTTACATGTCTTGTAGATAGTATGTTTCGTAAATAAAAACTATCAAAAGGTGAAAATAATGAGAAGTGCAACTAAAAGGTGCGTGAAAATGGAAAATTCGAGAAGGAAACAAATGTTGTTGGTATCAAGGGAGAGAAATCAACAAGCTAAGCGTGAGAGAACAGAAAAATAATTTTGGAGAACCGAGTGAAGAAAATTGAAAATTTGAAAAATCAATCAGTATGTATTAGAAAAACAGTTATTTGCCAAGACAATATGGGAAATACTATAAAGAATAATAGCAGATAAAAGATCCATTTTTACCAGTACGAGGCGAAGTCACAGTCGACAAAGGGGCTGCAGTTTCCAAGAACGGGAGAAATCCGAAACACTGAACATTTTCGTTACAAGAAGTCACAGGTATTTTTGAAACCATAAGAAGTTACTGCAGTGCAATTAAAATTAAACTTTTAAAGAACCCTTTTGATAGAACTTTCCATGAATTAATATATTGACCACATATCCTATAAAACTATGTTAAATTTCACTTTTAGTATCACATAACTGCACATTTTCTGTATATATTTGCTATGAAGCATTAATTAGGTTATTTATCGCAGAATAGGTAGTAGTAAGTTTTTCCAACCAAACCGACAGTTGAACCATAATTATCTATAATATACCAAGTACAATACCCAAGTATATTTTTTCATAATAAAATATATATCTTTGATTTATAACATGATCAAATAAATTGAATACATATATCATCATACGATCATCATTCGAATATATCAATCAATATATGGAAATAATACCTATACATACCACATATACATGTTAACAGAAATCTATATAGTTCAGGTATTCTATAGATTACCTAGTAACCAAAAAATTTTTTTAATTAAACATATATCCATGATTTATAACATATAAATAAATTGAATATATATATATATATATATATATATATATATATATATATATATATATATATATATATATATATATATATATATATGTATATATATATATATATATATATATATGAAATACGCAAATTATTGATGCGACATCTATAATTTGCGGAGTGAAACTCAACCTAGTGCTGTGGAGTTCGAAGGCAGGAAATTTCGTGCAGCATCGATAGGTCATTAACAATTGTCAGTATAGGCCAATCCACAACACCAAAAATCAAGCTCCTAGTGCGTTCAGAGTAACGCAAACGAATAACAAAAGAAGAAATATATATATACAGTGTGACCCATTCAAAATGGAACCACCCCTGTAGAATACGCATTTTTCAATCAATCTACATTTTTTTATTTCAATATTAAGCATCGAAAACTATATTTTAACACAAATTTTCATAACTTGAGTTTTTTTTTCTTTGTCAAAAACATCAAAAGTTTATTGGGCAGTTTTTTTTCAAGTTTGACTACACCACTGGATTTGTAGTCGTTATAAATAAAAACCATCAAAATTTCATAAAAAAATATTGGTTAACAACGAAGTTACAACAACTTCAATTTTGGAAACAAAGTATATGATTATAATTTTTATTTAGATTATAGACATATTTTAAATCTGGCAACACCGTCGATACAAAGTAGAATACCAGTAAACTTGCACAGTGAAAATCCGAAGTCAATAGTTCATTCCGTTCTACAGTTATAAGTATGGTAATGTGAGCGATTTGTGGTGGAAGCGATTTTGAAATAAAAATCTGACTAGGCCACTGGATTTGTAAATTATTATTCCCTTAAAATCATTTATTTAAGTGTATGTTATAAGTGTATTCGAAAAAAACAGAAAATTTTGAATTTATTTTCAAGTTATACAGTCTTCCACAGCCGATAAAAACGAAATGAACAGAAACAAGTTTTTAAGTATTTATTCCACAATAAAACGTCATTCAGCAAACATTAAAATAAACATTACTGTAAAATTAATTATTTGAATTTTTGTGGCTTCTACCAAACTTCCATTTAGTTCGACACATTTATCGTATCTCTTCCGAATATTTTCAACACCATTTCTTATTTGTTGAGGTGTAATTACGCACAAATCCAGTGGCGTAGTCAGATATTTATTACAATATCGCTTCAACCTCAAATCGCTCACATTACCATAATTTCAGGAGTTATAACTGTAGAACGGAATGAGCTATTGACTTCGGAGATTCACTGTACAAGTTCACGGGTAATCTTCATTGTATCGGCAGTGTTGCCAGATTTTTAATATGTCTATAATCTAAATAAAAATTATAATCAAATACTTTGTTTCCAAAATTAACGTTGTTGTAACTTCGTTGTTAACCAATATTTTTTTATGATATTTTGATGGTTTTCATTTATAGCGACTACAAATCCAGTGGTGTAGTGAAATTTGAAAACAAAATTGGCTAATAAACTTTTGCCGTTTTTGACAAAGAAAAAAAAACAGAGAGTGCCTTGGAAATGACACTAAAGAAAATTTGTGTCAAAATACAATTTTTGATGCTTGATATTATAAAAAAAATCAGATTGATTGAAAAATGCGTATTCTACAGGGGTGGTTCCATTTTAAATGGGTCACACTGTATATATACATATATATATTGTTATGTTATGAAGGACCAGTAATATATTTTAAAAGGAAAAAAGAAATAATTTCATAAAAAACCCACAAAAATAATAATTACTTAATAGTTAGTAGTTCATGAGATTTTGTTTTTACATATTTTTGAGATTCTATTTCCTTTATGAAGCCTCTTTATGATGTTGATAGGTAAAAATATGCAAATACCATAATGCAATCATTTTCATACATTGTCAAAATGATTACAACCTATAATTGTTCAAAATACAACAAAAAAGTCTAGATTCACAAAATCATTCTGTATTAAGTATGATCAACAAAATTATAAGCTTGAAACATACAGTATATGAAATTGTATCTAACTAAAGATAGCCAATGGGAGAACAACAAACTTCTTGATGACAATAGCCAATCAGGGAACAGTATGGTCAGATGTAAGATTTGAAATTGTGAGAAAATGAGAACTGTGAAGGGTCAGAGACAATTATCATAAAATATTGTATATAGATTGTAAGAAATGTAAAATATAATAGTTCATAAGTTTTGACAAATAACCCCAAATGAGTGATAATGTGACAAGAAAGTGCGCGAGTTTGAAAATTCAAATAAAATGTACAAAACAGATATGGTATCCAGGGGACGAGAAAACAAAGCCAGGGGATATTGAAAATAATTCTGAAAAGAACGCCACGTTCAAACTTTAGGAAAAAGAAAAATTCAGGAATTTCACCAATATAAGGTAGTTTGTCTATCAGAACCCAACCAATTCAACCTCAAGAGAATTTAAATAAAAATAAATAGCAGAAAACAAGATTACCTTTTATGTACTCCACATAAAACTGTTTCCAAGGTGATTTCTGGGATTTGTATGGTTCCTTTTTGTATTGGAGAGCCCTGAGAGCAGTAGATTGGAAAAGGATTCAGATGCTTGGTGTGTATTGTAACAGCGACAGTTCCAGCTTCAGATATAAACTTTTCTAGTGCATATCACAAACTGAATAACCTCACAACATAACTCGTATAATATCAGAAGAACTCTATTTCATTTTGATATTGAACTATTAAAGAATTCTTCCAACTTCAAAGAAAAAGTGAGGTTGTGTATACTTTATCCATCACCGTTTCCCATGATTGTCTATGAAAATTTGTAAAATAATCATAGTATAAGTTATTTATCGTAGGCCAGGTGAATATAATTTTCCTGAATAAAGGAAATAATTGTTTTTCGATACATTCTCGTTTATTTTCCACAATAATCTGCAATCTTGCTTATAAACACTGATTTGATATTGACATCAAGACCAGGGCAGTGGCTATATTGCCTGGACCGGCTATCTGAGACGAAAGGCGTACCAACTGAGTTTAGTCGTGGTAAGAAAAGTAATAACAATTGGCAGCAACGTGACGAGAAAACAGTGACATTAGCTAGCAATTATTATTACATTGCAAAATATTATACAGGGCAAAAATAATTATCAATCACACATATCATATCAATTTGAGCCCAAAGTGGGACAAAATAATCAGCAATTTGTTTTTACAATATTAAAACAAAACAATAGGCCCCCAACGCGGTGCAACAAAAATACTTATGAGAATAAAAATAATAATAAATATAAACGAAAATAGTTAGCAATTCAAATATCATAACAGATTGGCTCCCAACGCGGTGCAAAAATATATTAATAATAATAACAGAATTCTTCAGTTATACAATTCACACATCATATATATATATGAAAGAGTGGAATATCGAGGGGACTGTTAAAAACAAAATGGAAGGAATTTAATGGACATAACCCTATAATTATAGGTGTCACTTCTATAATTTTGTGCATTCCATATATATATATATATATATATATATATATATATATATATATATCATCATTCATAATTCGAATAAAAACATATTCATGTTAACAGAAATCTATATAGTTCAGGGATTCTATAGATTACCTAGTCATTCTGTATAATACCGTACTTTTGTAGGTGAACTATAAAAATCAATATACTTATGCAAGTATTACATACTTGGCCATGGTAATGTATATAATGCCCAGTAATTCTATAGAATGCCATTAAGGGATTAGGTAAAGTATGAAATAACAAACAACCGAAACGTTTGGTCGTCTTTACTATGTTTATTATGTTATGTTATATTATGTTTCTAATATTTTTTCATAACCATAAAGAATTTAACTATATACTGTCTCGTTCAAAATTCACCCACATTGCCCCCTTCTTTTTATCACTAACACAACTAAAACAGTAGATCACTCGTTTTAGGCACAACGTTGCACAAAATGTAGGCGGTTTCTATCGTGCAGATCCTCCTTCTTCAACAATTACAAATAACCTAACTTCTCACATCAAATTTAACTCTTTTTCATAACTGATAATTCACCGTAAAATATTCCATTTCAAACATGAGCAACGATTTATCACGCCTTCAAATGAGGGGGCAATTATTGCGCGTGTTTGAAATCGAAAAGTTGGCGGTGATTTATTCGTAATAACCAACAAACAAAGAAGTTCAATTTACTAGGATTTGCTGTCAGATGTGAGAAGTTAGGTTAATTATAACTGTTGAAGAAGGATTATTTTTACGATAGAACCGGCTATATTTTGTGCAAAGTTTTGCTGAAAAAGAGTGATTTAGTGGTTTATGTTGTTAAAAAAAAGATGCATTTTGGATGGTTTTTGCGTGAGGAAACGGTGCTTGAAAATCACGTGATCTAAAACAAAAAATGCCTCTAACTCGGAAACGGTATGAGACCGCCGTGCCGGATTCGTGTTCAGGAGGCAAAAACATGTAAGAAAAGTCAAACAGCTATGTTCAGGGAGCAGGTGTTAATGAATATTCATTCAGTTTTCTATCTGCATAATGCTTGACATTATTTCCAAATATTTTATTTATGATATATCTGCTTATTCGAAATACTGGCATCACAGTCCTGGGCTCGGTATCTGATAGGTTATGAGGAATTAATGAATACACGACCCAAAATAACGAATCCTCTTGCAGAGCTGTCCCAAAGCACTGTGCTTAGTGCTCGTGAAAGCACTTAGAGCACCTTTGTGCTCGTAAGCACTGTGCTCCCGAGCACTTTTTTGAACCAGTGCTTAGTGCTTAGTGCTTCGATCATTTTACGAAAAGGCTTAGTGCTTAGTAATCCCGAAAAGTGCTCCCGAGCACTGCAGTGCTCGGGAGCACTTTTCGGGATTACTAAGCACTAAGCCTTTCGTAATTACTACTTGTGGAAACATGAAAACGTGGCCGGTAGCGTAGCACCCCCACTCAAGACGAACTCTTGATCGCTTCCATATGCATCTTCTACAGATCACAGTCTTGTTTTGAATGTTGCGGAGTGTATCAGGACTCGGCGCAGTACGCAGTATAGATAGGTAAGTTCTATAAAATAATATTTTATCGCTGCATTGAAAAGTGAAGGTCAAGGCGACTTATGGAGAATTGGGCTACAGAGAAATTTTCCAAATTTTTGTTATGATGCAGTTGTCGACTTCTTGAACAATAATATCCATTGACACAACTCAATCCTTTGTCTACTTCCAGAAACACAGGGTATTGAACAACGAATATGGTTCTCATTCTCTTCAATGTGTGAGTGATATTGAATATTAATCCTTCACAAGAGAAAATTTTATTTGTTGAGGGTTTACTCAAAAATTAAATAAACGAATTCTTGACTCGAAATATAATTCTGATTTCAGGATTCAATATCTGACTAGATTTGCTTCAGGTTGGTTTATGAAATCAAGATATTCAAGAAAAATGTACAGGGCGTGTCGGAAAGTTGACCACTCCTGTATGTTCTTTTGACATAATTTCGTTCATTTTGTATGGCTTAGTAGTTGACATTGAGTTCGATTCAGAGGGCCATTCAAAGGATATGTATGGAAGAAAATAACAAAAATTATTTTGTTTTGGAGATCTTCCTCAAATTCAATATTTCCTTGGTGAATTTCTGTGTTTTTTTTTATTGCCTTCACTTCGAGTTAATTGGTCAGGTGTAGAAAATCACTGAAAAACCTTTCGAATGATATACCATATCAAGTTGACAAAACATCTATATCCGACCAACACATTCAAGGTGAAGGTAATGAAAGAGAATCACAGATATTCAAAGAGGAATTATCGTTTTACGGAAAGATTTTCAAAACAAAACAAACTTCTACTTTATTCGATTGATATGTAACATTTAGTTTGTTAGAGGATTGACATTATGTTTTTCTGTATTCTGTTGGAAATATATTTTTATTTATATTAAATGATATTAATAATAATCATGCAAGTTCATTCCACCTCCACCACATTAGTTCATTTGATGCCACACTTATAAATAATGAATCATAGGCGAAGCATTGCGTTCAACATCATACGCCGTTTTGTTGATGTTTTGGATTGAATTTGACGTGATTAATCTACAAAACATACAAAAACCATGTCAAGAAGTAATTCAAGTGTTTATAACAGTATCATCCTTTTGAAAAGTGCTTAGTGCTTAGTGCTCGCCATGTCGAATTACTTATTGAAAGTGCTTAGTAATCGCGAGCATTTTGTAAATAAGAGTGCTTAGTGCTCGAGATTCCGGAGCACTTTTCAAGAGTGCTCAGTGCTTAGTGCTCGAAGCACTTTTCGTCAGTGCTCGGCACAGCACTGTCCTCCTGGTCGTTTGATATCACAATGACAGTATATTATTTATTACAAAATTAACTTAATTTTCAGCCCAACTGTTCCTACAATGTAAAAACATTCATGGAAATATCGGATGTTGCGTTGTTTGCGTTGTTTGACCAACTCTAAACATGAAAAATTAAGTAAAAATGATTGCTAAATAAAAAAAATATGTGTTAAATAACTGTTTGTCGAAAAACAGATCAGTAACATCATTTTCATGATATAAAACCTAACTTTGAGCAATTTCAGAAGAGATTATGAATTCTCATCAAAAACTGAAAAGTTTGCATTATTCCCTCCCTCCACAGGATCGAAACCTAGCGACACCCTTACTGCTGATGTATATGATATAATATACCTCACCTAAAAAATATTCCCTCTCATTCCGTTTTTTTCAGAACGAATGCCATTGGACCTGTGAGCAACCAAAAAAGTCCAACTTGACAAACAACATGTTCGCCAGTAACGATCGCAGATCAAAGCTGTTCGCACCGAGGAAGAACGAAATGACAAAAGAATGCAACTGTGATCTTCTACCAGAAAAGGAGCAACCACCAACACAGTATTTGGTACTTCCGTTGGCTTTTGATCCGAAATTCAATTGCAAAGTCAATTTGAACCTCAGTATAGCTAAGCTGGCATTGAATGTGTACCAAAGGGGTGAGAATTCCATGTGCATTACCCTGATGAAAATTCGGTCAAGTGCATGTTTGACTCGCGGA
Source organism: Gonioctena quinquepunctata (assembly GCA_018342105.1). NCBI lineage: Eukaryota > Metazoa > Arthropoda > Insecta > Coleoptera > Chrysomelidae > Gonioctena > Gonioctena quinquepunctata. The sequence continues at coordinate 58,925 of JAFIRS010003849.1, read as the reverse complement.
ACAAGGGTTCCCTATACTATTTCATTGAAGAAGTGCATGGTCTATATGTCTATACAGGGTGTTTCCTAACTACGGCACGAAACTTCAGGGGGTGATTCGTTAGGTCATTTGGCAAAAAAAAGTTCCTATGAACATATGTACGGAGTTGCTTCGTTTCTGAGATACAGGGCGTTGAAGTATTAAAAAAAAAGTTATTTATAAAATATCCTGAATATCCTGAAACCGATGTGGTTGAAATGTGGTACAGCTATTTGAAGTAATAAGGCAATTATTTGGCCCCAAGTAGGTCCAGGGGCGTCGCAGAGGGCACCACAGCCAACAATACTGAGAAAAAAAAAGTACTTTTTGTGTAGTATTCTATTTTTTCAGATTGAACAACTGAAAATACAACTCTTTGGTCCCTTGTGTTTTATTCATATCAAGCTTCGTTTTCGAAAAAAAAATACTTTAACTTATTCTACAAATTATCCATGGACAACATAAAATACAAACCTAAAGTAAAAAATAAACAATTTCGACCTTAAAGTAAATGAGCAGAATGTTCACCGTCTGATAAAATACACGACTGCAATCGATATGTCATTGATTGTCTGACATGTTCAAAAATACCTGGAGTATTCCTTATGACATTGCAATTGTCACTTATTCGATTCCTCGAGTCATTCACATCTAGTATAGAGGTTTTATAAACGAGAGCCTTCAGATGACCCCTTAAATAGAAATCTAGAGGATTCATATCAGGACTGCGAGCGGGCCAATGTTGAGGTCCTGCACGTCCAATCCAGCGATTAGGGTAGGTGATGTCGAGATGCTGACGAGTAAGAACACTAAAATGATCTGGAGCTCCGTCGTGCATAAACCACATGTTGCCTCTTACAAGTACGGGTACTTCTTCCAACAAAATGGGTAAATGATTTCGCCAAAAAGCCGTGTAGGATGTACCTGATAATCTTGCTGATAAAAAAAGGGTCCAATTAGGTAGTCACCAATAATTCCTACCCAAACGTTCAGCGAAAATCGTTGCTGAAAATGACTTTCTCTAATAATGTGTGGATTTTCGTAGTCCCAGAAATGGTTATTGTGAAAGTTCATAATAGAATCTCGTGAAAAATTTGCCTCGCCCGTAAATAAAATATTTGGTGAAAAATGATTATTGTGTGCCATCGTATGAATCAACCACCTGCAAAACATCAATTTTGGGTGAAAATCCCAAGGCAGTGGAGCTTGGACCCGCTGTATATGATATGGGTATAGGAGGTTTCTTTTTAGAACTTTCCAAACGGTTTTTGGGCTTACCTCAAGCTGCAGTGCAATCTTCCTGGTACTATTTGAAGGATCTTCTTCTATCGCATCAAGTATAGCTTCTTCTAGTTCAGGCGTTGTTACAGTTTCTGGTCTTCCACCACTTACATTTTTATTAAAACTTCCAGTTTCCCATGATCTTGCATGTAGCGTTCTAAATGTTTTAGCATTTGCTAATGAATAAATAAAGTGCATGTCAGCCATTTCAGCGTTAGTAGAAGTATTCATGATGGAATCACTGCTAATTGACAACTCTGACTTTTACTGATATGACAATACTTTCACTGTCAGCTGGTCTCCATAGCAGGTAATCATGATTGTAGAGTGCCTTCATTTTTTTTGTTCTCGAAAATTGAGCTAAATATGAAAAAAAACACAGGAGGCCAAAAAGTTGTATTTTTACCACGCTTATAAAAAACTTTTTAGAACCCACGCTTATATTCAAATGCACTGAAAAGGAGAAAAAAAATTTTTTCTCAGTATTGTTGGCAGTGGTGCCCACTGAGACGCCACTAGACCTACTTAGGGCCAAATAATTGCCTTATTACTTCAAATAGCTGTAACACATTTCAACCACATCGGTTTCAGGATATTCAGGATATTTTATAAATACCTTTTTTTTATACTGCAACGCCCTGTATCTCAGAAACGAAGCAACTCCGGACATATGTTCATAGGAACTTTTTTTTGTCAAATGACCTAACGAAACACCCCCTGAAGTTTCGTACCGTAGTTAGGAAACACCCTGTATACATTTTCGTTCGTTGATTTACTCAACAAATCAGAAAATATAGGAATGAAAGGAAGAGTCCACTCTGTTATAAAAACATACCTTCTGAACAGAAAACAATGGTAAATGGGACCTCCAGCCAAACTGACAATACAAAATCGGGAGTACCACAGGGCTCAGTATTGGGACCACTTTTATATATCTTACCCGTATTATCATTGAGAAATGCTGAGCATCGAGGAATATATTTCAAATTTGCTGATGATACTGTACTGGTATATATAAAGGCGGAAACCTAATACAGATCTAAAACATGCATGGCTAATTAAAAACACACTACAATTGAACGTAAGTAAAACAACATATACAGTGACCGGCAGAAAGTACGCATCATATGGGATTTTTTTTTAATATGATATTTTGACAAATGTCGATACATGCAATCGCTTCTGCATCAAAAGGGACCTCAAAAGATGTTGTACAGTGCCGTTCGTCTCTTCTTGTTGGAGGGAAATTTAAAAAATTTAAAAATTATGTCTCAAAACACACTTATTTGGGAAAATATTGAAAAATGTTACTCGGAAAAGTTGTTTAGAACGACATTTTATAGCTATGTACGAGTTTGGAAAAAAATCTGAGATGAAAAAATAAAAATCAATTTTTGCCATAAAAAAAAATCAATTTGGAAAAATACATTTCTGACAAAGAAACTCATTAGTAAAGCCCAAGAGTAATATTTTGAATAATATTTTGTAAAGATTCACCAGCTACTTCTATTTTATTCGAAGAAAATTTTAAATCTGTGGATTTGCCATGTGTTCAGCTGCTTCATAAGAGGTCACAGAAATATCTTCAGGACATTATAATCCCAATACTGTTTATTATTGACAAAGAACCATGTATCTACAGAATTTTAATATGAATTTTTTATTAGAACAAAAAATTGATTAATTTTTTTACATAATTACATTTTATAATAAAATTAGAAGCTGAAATAATTATAAACCAAACAATTTAATGCATACTCGAAAGTTTGTAATCAATTTATTTTTTGTTTGAATAAAAAATTCAATTTGAAATTATGTAGATACAAGGACCTTTATTAATAATGAACAGTATCGGGATTATAATGTCCTGGAGATATTTCAGTGACCTCTTATGAAGCAGCTGAATACATGGCAAATCCATAGATTTCATTTTTTTTCCGAATAAAATAGAAGTAGCTTGCGAATATTTACAAAATATCATTCAAAATATAACTGTTGGCCTAACTAATGAGTTTCTTTGTCTAAAATGTATTTTTCCAAATTGAAATTTCTATTATGGCAAAAAAATTGATTTTAATTTTTTTATCTCAGATTTTTTCCAAAACTTGTACATAGCTATAAAATAACGTTTTGAACAACTTTTTCGAATAACATTTTTCGATATTTTCCCAACTAAGTGTGTTTTGAAACATAATTTTTAATTTTTTTAAATTAAAGAAATTGGAGCGAACGAAAACGGGGCGTGGTTACCTGTGACGTCACACTGCATATGCGATACCTAACGTTTGCAACGCCGCGCCGCGAGTCGAGAGTCGACTGTATATTTCGTAAGTAGAGCTCATCCAGTATTGAAACGACCACTTTGGCCTTCCCCCACCTAACAACCAATTTTTATCGAAGATATCCGAACCATTGTCTAACTATGGCTATTAATAGAAATTCCATAGGCGCACCAAATTATTTGGTAAAGGTGATTCACGAGACGTAGAGAACTTACACTCCTATAACTTTCCTAACACTCCTATTTCTTTTTCCGCCACTGATTAGTACTTACCACTGGGCATTTTGGCAAGGTAACGAGTAAACTATTGCAAAGTTGAATAAATAACTGCACTACCTATTTATTAATTAAACAAACCTAACCTTTCAAACGCTGCATGCCAAGACACTGACTGGTGAAGATTCGCCGTAGCACAGCAAATCGTGTCTACTCGTGTTTTCCCCCTCCCTACCTACCAAACGGTCGTTTCAATACTGGATGAGCTCTACCTACCGTGTTGTCTCTGTGTGTAAGAAGCAAATCGCTGGACTGTTTCGTTATTTTATTGCATAATGAGTGAGAATAAAGTGGTAAATAAATATTGTTTGGTGCCCGACTGTCCTAACACATCCAAGAATGCCCCAGAAAAATGGTTTATTAATGTGCCCTCTGATATTAAAATAAGAAATGTTTGGCAGAAACCAATGCGTCGTGAAGTTTTTGTATCTAACAAATCGCATGTGTATTGCTGTGAAGATCATTTTAAAGTAAGTTTTTCGATTTTATCTCACAGTTTGAATATATTTAATAACAGAATTTGTATAGTTTCAAAATTAATGATAACTTGTAAGCTCTAGAGAGTTTAACACAAATAACTTGTTTTAGGTAGAGGAAGATATAGAAAATTATATGTACATTTAAAACAATGAACAGTGGAAAAGTTAGACTAAAACCTGGAGTAGTACCGAGATTTTTTGACTGTCAAAAAAATAGAATTACGACGCATAGTTCAAAGCCACGGTCACAGTTTTCACAAACTAAAGCACAGCAATCTGTCATTGAGACTTTATTGCTAAGCTCAAAAAATAGAACTTCCGAAGAGAATCAAGAAGAGGAAGAAAATGAAATGGATATCAGACGAATGGAACCTATATCTAAGGAAATAGGGGTTCAGGCTCATATTAAGGCTTATGTACGTTCTAAGGCGATTCAATGTGGAGGCGAGGGTTTTTCTACACCAAAAATAACAAAAAAGAAAAAATCCACTAGCAATGAGATGGTTCCAAAGAAATCGCGAATGGAAAAAGTCGAAAAACCAATTAACGAAGATATTTCAACATCCAGTAGCGGTTCTACTTTTACATTTACTTCGTCATTACATTTTATTTGATAGAAAAAAATCCAAAGCTTTATTTGGGAGTTCCGAGTCAGTCATTATTTCTTGTAAACTTGTTAACTAAAAAATGTGTGCTGGACAAGCTTGATATTTTTTTAACATTAAAAAAGATCAAACTAAATTTACCTTATAGGATATTAGCAGACGATTTTAGTGTACCACTTTCCAGAGTATGTAGCATTATACAAAAAACTATACCGTTATTAGCTGGTTACCTTTACCCATTTGTGCGATGGATGCCCCTATCTGAAGTTGAGAAAAGACTTCCTATTCCCTTCAGAACCAGATAGAAAAATGTACAATGTATTATAGATTGTTTTGAAATTTCGGTTCAAAAACCAAGTGATCCGATATTGCAGATTCTCACATGGTCGGAATATAAAGGTTGCAATACAATGAATTATTTAATTGCATGTTCACCAGATGGTTTGATATCTTATATTTCTTTTGGTGTTGGGGGTAGAACTACAGACAAGATGATTGTTGAAGAATCGACATTTTTAAATTTATTAGAACCAGCCGCTGAGGTAATGGCAGATAGAGGCTTTAAGCATCTTGAAGATCAACTTGCAACTGCTAAAAATAAACTAGTTAGGCCGCCATCTGTTTTATCTGGACAAAAAAGTTCTAAGGAAGAAGTTAAGGAAGCAAAACGAATTGCAAGCTTGAGAATTCACATAGAACGAGTAATATCTAGAGTAAGGGAGTTTGCCAATCTTCAACCACATGCCACGATTAACTTAAATTTAGTGAAATACTTGGACCTAATAGTGCAAATAGTCTGTGGAATAATCAACATACAAGCTTATCTAATTAAATAATACCAAAAATATATTTTACATTATTTTATTAAATATGTTTTCGTACCAAAACTTTTGTAGTTTTTGCATAATAAACTCAACAAGTTCTTCATCATATCTGCAATATTTTATTGTAATCTCTTTTGAAGTTTCAAAATGCGGATGTGACATAACAAAAATTCCACGTTTTCTTTTACTGAGATACATTTGAAGTTGAAGTTGATATACACATTTTTCCTTTATGTTACCATCTAAATCTATATAATTTAAACATGATTTTTCTGTTGTTGGGCTCTTAATCTCAACAATAAATTCTTCGTTAATGGCGTCAGGGGAAGCACCAACTAGTGAATTTTGTTGCGAAAGAAAGATTCCTGCTTTGAAAAATTTTTGTCCAGTTTTCATTTCTAGCGATTTTAGGATAGCAGTTTCTAGCTTTAATCCTCGTTTCATTGCTTTTGTCTGAAACAATTTTGCTCCTAAGATGCCTTCTACTAAACAACCGTCTAAAACTTTACATCTTGTTACATCAAAAGCTTTTGATGCGGTAATACGTCCATACCTCATTTCCTGCCAAATGTTACTCTCACTTTGTCCTCGAGTACTTCTAAAATTAAATTGCCGCTCATTTTGGTTTTACAAAATTCAACAAAATTATTTGCATTCTTCTCTTGTCTGGAATTTTTAAAATTAATAGCAAGGCTGTGAATAGACAGATCATTATATTTTTCTGTATTGTAGTAACGCATTAAACTGTTTTCTATTTTTTGCCTTTTAGCTTCGCGTACATATTCTTGTGAGAGTGAGTCATCATAACAAGCTTGAATTTTTTTACCAAAATCAGAGGTTGAAATAAATTTTTTGGTACTCGGTGCTGATGATAATTTTGATTTCTTCCAATAACAAGTTGTTTCTGTGGGAGAAGGCTCCTCGCTGCGTCTATGTAACCACATCAAAAATGCCACTTCTTGTTTACATCCTTCCGCCGAAGCTGGACAGTCATGGCATTTTGCATTCACCACCACCTTTTCTTTGGTATTAATTGAGCAGGATACACTGTAATTTCTAGATTTTATTTTATGTTCTGGCGTGATTTTCGCTTTTAGTTCACAAAGTGCTCCTTGTTGTTTCAACTGTTTATGAACTAATAAAAGATTATCCCACAACTTAAAATAATACCCAGCATGAATTTTGACTCACCCTTTATAGAAAATGTATATATTTATATGTTCTTTATTTTTGTAAATCATGTAAAATAATGTAGGTATTTTCACTCTTGTAAGTATACGAACACAACAAAAAATTGTAATTACTCTATTTTATTTTTTATTTACCCTGTATAAAAATAAGCCCAGAGGGTAATGAACAAATATTTGGGTGATAGTTAACTGAATTGAAAATCATCATTTTTCAATTTCAACGCCCTGTATCTCGAAAACTACTCGACAGATTTTTTTGAGTACAGATAATTTGGTTCAGGTGGTTGATTAGAACAACATAAGCACCAAAATATTAGTCAATTTAAGTGAGAGTATTTCCTATAAGATTACTCAGTGCCATGTTTTTTCACTGTATTTTCAGTGCATTTTAATAAAAAAATATTGAATTTATTTTACTTACCTTTGCAATTTTATTCCTCGCATTTCCACACTTATAAAGTCTTTGTTTTTATTGAAATAGTCCATCACCATAAAGATATCCAATTCAGGTAAATTTGCATAATCTGCTTTAATAAATCCAGTATCTACTGAATACATCTTAACTAGCAAAAACCACTAACACTTTCGAAATTTAAAGATATGGCAGCTGGAAGCAACGGTGTACTGCCCAATATCAGACCACAATATGCAAGGTGACGTCACAGTCGGTTCTGCCGCTTTTTAACGGAGCTCCATTTTCAAAATTTTTCCTTCTATTATTTCGTCATCATTTATTTTCAGGTAAAAAAAAACATCGTTTTCGATCTTTGCTCTCAACTTCTTCCAAATCACGACCAATGAGTTTTTGAATATTTCGTCTAGCCCTAGCAAACACAATGAGAAACTACCTTCTACCCACGAGAATCCAATATCAAGGGATCAAAACGAAACCCTACCTTCTACACCCAGAAGCACTGGAAGACTGAATGACGAAATTGACAGTCGTCCTTCCACTCCAGAGATAACAATCCGAATGAGAATATATCTACTTACGGGAATATAACTGAATATTGTAGAATATGAAAGTGGAAATATTGTGTCCGAAATGTATAATAAAAAAGGGGGAATTTTGTGGCATAGAGGACAAATTATGAAATTAAAGATGAAAAAAGCATCCTCAAGTGGGAGTCGAACCCATGACCTTATGATTTCTAGCCATATGCTCTACCATCTGAGCTATTCGAGGACATAGGATGCTTTTTTTTCTTTAATTTAATAATTTGTCCTCTATGCCACAAAATTCCCCTTTTTCATTATATATTTGGGACACAATATTTCCACTTTCACCTTATACGGCTGAATCTTATCAGTGGTTAGAGATCATCTGCTTAGATCAGCTACTGAAATTTTAGAATGACGATGAAGTTGAGTTACAGGTAATAGATCTCGACGGCCAGTTTGATTTTCGATTCATTTCTCACATGAATATTAAATTATGCAAGAAAAGGTTCACGAGTGTTTGTCGATTCCTATGTCCTCGAGTAGCTCAGATGGTAGAGCGTATGGCTAGAAATCATAAGGTCGTGAGTTCGACTCCGACTTGAGGTTGCTTCTTTTTTCTTTAATTTAATAATTTGTCCTCTATGCCACAAAATGCCCCCTTTTTCATTATATATTTCGGACACAATATTTTCACTTTCACCTCATATATTTGGCTAAATCTTAACAGTGGTTAGAGATCATCTGCTCAGATCTGCTACTGAAATTTTCGAATGACGATGAAGTTGAGTGACAGGTAATGGATCTCGACGGCCAGTGATAAGTACGTTTGGATTTTCGATTCATTTCTCACATGAATATTAAATTATGGAAGAAAAGGGTTCACGAGTGTGTGTCGATTCCTATGTCTCCGAATAGCTCAGAGGGTAGAGCGTATGGCAAGATATCATAAGGTCGTGGGTTCGACTCCCACTTGGGGATGCTTTTTTTTTCTTTAATTTAATAAATTGTCCTCTATGCCACAAAAATTCCCCCTTTTTCATCGTAGAATATTTTTTTGGATTACCTCATAAGGTTCCATCAACTAAAAAGAGAATATCACTCACTGTTAGTTTTGTGAGGAGGAATGGGAGAATACTCATCAGAAGATATTAAGATCGATAGTGTGACTGCGGCTAGAAAAACAAAAATAAAAAAAAACATTGAAAGAGGAATGATAAGAACATTGATGGAATGGACAGCAGATCAGAAAAAAATTGTAACAGAATATTTTCGAAAACTAGAAATAAAATATTTCCCTTGAAGAGATATGAATGTGAAGAATCGAAGGTGAAATACTCACATTTATTAGAAAACAAAGACTGAGCGAAGATAGAGGTATTTGTACAAAATACATATTCTGCAAAAATATAAATATATTCTGAAACTGACTAATATGGAGATTTTATTTCTTATTTTTCAGATGACTATCTGAAACAAGTTTATTCATTCAGGAATCGTGATATGTTGTTGTATTTTGAAGATTCCAGAGAATTTATCTCTGTTTTACTCTTTGAAAAAGCAGCAATAAAAGCTCTAAAGTCACACACTTGTAAGTCTAGGCTGACTTGGGACTACAAACTTTCCCTAAGGCAACTGGCTACAAATAATCAGGTTACTCTGATGTGGGTGCAAAGAAATCAAAGGCAATGCGGAAGCGAACAGCCTTGGAAGGGGCAAATATCCAATTTTCTGGCCCAGAACCCTTCTGTGATATTTTCAAAGCCCACATCAAGAAGGAGTTTCGTCGCTGGGAATCTGAAAAAATTTAAATCCACTGGAATTAGGTTCCAGGGCAAAGACAAGCGGAAAAGCTCCTGAGCTCATCGCCAAAGAAAGCTGAACAGCTTCTCGAGTTGGACAAGCAAGTCTTGAAACTGGTACTGCTCACCGGACATTGTCCTCTGAGGTATCACTTCAAAAGACTGGAAAGATCAGACAGTGAACTGTGCCGCTACTGCGAGAATTTCGCTGAAACTGCAGAACACTTGCTTTGCGACTACCAAGTGCTGTTTTGCAAAAGGCTTGAGTTTCTCGAAGGAGTTTTACTAACGACCTTATCCACCAGGAACTTAGCTCCTAGGAAACTGATACGCTTTGCAGGGAGTCTCGGAATCCCGGGTCTTGAATAGGTGAAGGGTAATGTACAAAAGACCTCACAAGTCGAGGTACGGAGGGGCTGAAGAGCCATATCAACCCCTCTAAAATCTGCTCTTTTCAAATGTATTTACTCACGAATCTTTCGGAAATTATTAATTCATTTATATATACAGCGTACTATTTCTGTAAGCTCAATCAGTTTTTTTCCCAAATCTTGTCTGTTTTCATTGTCACGAATACACCAGTTCCACAGAAACAATATGTACAGTGGTAACAACAGCAAGCTGGCGAGTACCTTACCCTACCCCACACTATGGGAATCCAGATACGCTGGATCAACGCGCTAGGTTATCCTGCTACCGAATCATTTCAGCCACGGTGGGTCCGCCTGATGAGGCTACTCGCTCTGGGATGTCAGTATCCGAGAGAGTAAATGCGCCGCTTCCCGCCAAGTCAGCAAGGAATACAATCATTAGTGCCCATAGATGAAGGACTTTCCCGTCTCCACCGAATACGGTATGTTTTTCATTGGTCAACTATCTATCACCCTGCCCCCAGAGTCCAACACCTTGTGGCGAGGCAACGGCAAGCCTATGGGGAGGTCCTCTTCCCCTGGATACCCATGTCAACAGGAGAATTCCAATATCAGCAAGATTTCTCTCGCATCAACCATATCCACCGCTTACTTTCTTTCAAAAGCTACTAAGTATGCTACCATGTTGACTGAGAGGGGACATGGACTTCACCTAGCTTTGTCTGGGATCGTCACAAGTATTACCCCCTGTCGGCCTAGACACATGGCAGGCCTAGGCCCCACACTTCTTCCTCATTTGATTTTATGGCTAAATTTTGATTAGCAAGGGATTAATTTTCCGAAGAGAAGGACGTCATATTAACTATAGTTTGATTCTCTCAATTAGTATGTATTACCATAACAGGTAAGTGATGAGATAAGGAAAATGTGTGTTGTGGTTATCTACCTGAAAGAGCACAAAAAAAACAAATACATAATGACAACATAAACGATTCCAAAACCCAGTTCTCTGTGAATTTCATGGAACGTTGGATAATTATATCATTTTCTACATTTTCCCAATATTCAATAGTTTTCGAGTAGTAAATTTCAAATAATTCAAAAAACTCTGGAAATTTTATAGTCTGTTGGGATCGGGGATGCGTATTCGTGTTGTATCTGTCATATTTTTGTTGCTGTAATGAAACGCCATCTTTTATTATCATATCATCCATGACTGGTCACCAGCAATTATGATATTTTTTATATGTAGTTATACATATAATGGAAGTGAAGGAGGACATCACCTAATGGCCAAATCATTTGGAGACATCAGAAAATACTCAATTTAGGGAACAAAACTGATTAATTACAATAATAGGATTAATCAAATGATTTTTGTTGAAGCATCGTTATTATGAAGCCTTTTTCTCCTGTAAATTCTGAGCTATCTAGTCCTTCAATGAGGAGACTATCTAGAGATTAACTCATTCGCCATCTTGAAGTTGCCATCTTAAATTCATGAATTTCAACTAAAAATCAATAATCTTCGACTTGATTCGTAATCTCCGACCTCAAAAACCACGACATACCAATTTTGAATCGTATCGGGCCATAATCACAAAACTCGCCCGCCATCTTGGGTTTGTTGATCAAAAATCCTTAATAGAATTGGACCATAAACACAGAGATTATCGGCCATCTTGGAGCGGCCATTTTGATTTTATGAATTTTGAAAAAATATTCCTAATCTTCGACCATGAAAACTCCCACATACCTGAATCTCGTCCGCCATTTCGAAGCGCCATTTTTTTTCCTCCAACAGTAACTCCATGAGCTGCCATTTCAATTTCATAAATTTTGACAAAAAATTCATAATTTTCGACTCCGAAAACCCCCACACACAAATATTGAATAGAATCGGACCATAATCACAAACCTCCTTCACCATTTTGGAGCCGCCATCTTGAATTCATAAATTTCGACAAAAAATTCATAATCTCCGACCCCGGAAATCCTCACACTAATTTTGAATCGAATCGGACCATGATCACAAAACTTGTCCGCCATCTTGAATTTTTTTATTTTGACAGAAATTTCACATTATCCGTCCCTGAAAACCCCACATACAAATTTTGAATCGAATCGTACCATAATCACAAAACTTGTCCGTCATCTTGGAGCCGTCATTTTGTTTTTTTTTCTCCAACGAAAATTTCAAGCCAAATTTCAGCTCAATCGGATGTCGGCAAGTGTTCCAAAAATGGATTACAAATTTTGAACCGGAAAGAATGACAGCATATGAACGAAGCGAGTTGAATAAAAATGTGTAATAAAACATGGCAACAGCGCAGGATGCCGTATCGTGCTGAGTATGAAAGATATAATGCAAATTGGACGCAGTATCATACTAAATATGAAAACAAATTATTCACCGGACGTGATAATGATATGATGGTGAAAGGACGCAATATTATATAGGAATACTTTTTTTTTATTTTTGGAGTTTTTGATAATCTGAAACTAGCTTTGAGTAGGATTTTTTGTGTAGAACCAGTATACTCTATCAGAATTGACCTAGATAGCGTATTTCTGGTGGACGCAGTAACGTACGCTTCCTGAAAGGACGCAGTAGTGTAGGCAAGATGTATATATATATATATATATATATATATATATATATTTAAGTTCTGGTTCCCACAAAAAGGGATATCCTGTAATGTTCAGAGAACATCGTGGGAACCAAGGGAAAGAAGGTAGGAGTTGGTGTTCTTCTTGAATTTCTGGAGGTTGTATGCCTCGGGGAACACCTCCCTAGGCAATGAGTTCCAAAGCCTCGCTGTTCGTTGGATGAACGAGTCTTTGGAAAGTGATGTTCTGCAGGTCTCCAAAGTGATCACGAAGGGGTGTGATGACTGAACTTGGCGGGTTAGTCTCGAAGAGACTGCCAAAGCAGGAACGATTGTTGATATTTCAGAAGAGCATCGCCCATGAAAATATCTATAAAATGGAGACAAATCGCCAACTTTTCTACGGTGTTCCAGACAAGTGAGCGAGTTTGTAAGCGAGGCATCACCGACGAGACGAATTGCCCTTTTTTGGACAGAATCCAATAGCCTCAGGATATGTTTAGGTGCCGCGCTCCAAATATGGGAACAGTATTCCAGGACAGGTCGGATCTGTGCCTTATAGATCATAAGCAGCTGGGTGGGGGTGAAATAGCTCTTGGCACGAAACAAAAAACCAAGTTTTTGGGATGCACTTTTGGCAATGGACCTCACGTGATTTTCCCAGGAAAGGTTATTGCTGATAGTTATACCAAGCATCGATATGGATGACTTCAGTGGTATGGTTACTCCTGACAAAGTTATGTTAGGCACAGTGAGATCGACTTTTCTAGAGAAAAGACATGCTTGTGTTTTGTTTGCATTGAATTCTACCAAGTTATTAGATCCCCACTCGAGAATTGTTGCTAAGTCCATATTTATATTATTTCATTTCTGGTTTCACGAGCTGATATAGGGGCCCTGGAAGAGAAAGCGGTATGAAGGGTACTATCATCGGCAAAGCTGTGTACTGGACATGAAGTTGCTTCCAACAGGTCGTTGATGTGAAGTAGAAATAGTGTTGGTGCGAGAATAGATCCTTGCGGAACACCAGCATTTATGAGTAGAGTGTCAGATGAAACTCCATCGACCACTACATGGAGAGACCTGTTTAAGAGAAAACTAGCAAGCAGAGAACACAGCTGAGGGGGCAAGCCATAAGACGGAAGCTTGGCCAGGAGTCCCTGGTGCCAGACTCGATCGAACGCCTTGGAGATATCTAATGCCACAGCTAAAGTTTCTCCATACTTTTCAATAGATAGCTGCCATATATGTGAGACGTAAGCGAGCAGGTCACCAGTTGATCTCTGATGGCGGAAGCCATATTGCCTATCGCTGACAATTCCTGAGTCTTCCAGATATTTCATGAGCTCGATGTTGATGGCTTTTTCCATGACCTTTGAAATAATAGATAGCAGTGCGATAGGTCTGTAGTTGCTAGGTAGGGCCTTTTTGCCTTTTTTAGGGACTGGCTGTACTCTTGCAATTCTCCAATTGGACGGAAATACCCCCAAATTGTAAGAGTGGTTGAACAACTTGCAAAGAACAGGTGTTAGTTCGGGGGCACATTTCTTGAGAACAATCGGCGGGATTCCGTCAGATCCACAGGCTTTGTTGGTGTTGAGACCCAGCAAAATATTTCTGATAGTACGTTGGCGAAAGGTGATCTCGGGCATGTGACTGTCAATAGGTGTAATGTTCGGGGGTTGTTTTCCCGATGAATCCAGAGTGGAATTTCCAGCAAATAGGTGCGCAAAGATATTGGCTTTTTCCTGGGCAGTCGTTGCTAGTGTTCCATCTTCTTTGGTTAGAGGAGGAAATGAGCTGGAAGTGAAGTTTCTTCCCACAGCTTTGGCGAAAGACCAAAATGAACGGGATCCGTTAGGACATTCAGCAAGTTTTGATCTTATTTTGGCATTGTGGGCATCTTTTGAGCATTCTATTGTCTCTTTGCATATACCTCTAGCCTCGACATATGCTGCTCTGGTCTCAGGGCCCGGATTTTTCAGCCATCGATGGTATGCTGCCTGTTTGGAAGCCACAGCTCTAGAGCAGTTTCTGTTAAACCAGGTCTTATCGGATGATGTTCTTCTTTCGGTATTCGGTATGTAGGTTTGCATCCCCAACATGATGCATCGTGTTGGATCTACTGAAGAGAAACAAACTCTCTTCCATGGAAACGCTGAGAAAAACATACGAAGACCTTCCCAGTCGGCCGAATTGTAATGCCACATGAGACGGGGTGGTATTGTGCAGCTCGATGGTAAATGGAAAGAGCATGTTGTGGAGATGAGGGTGTGATCAGAGTTTCCAAGTGGGGCACAAACTTCTATTCTATACGGGTCAGGATTGGTGGTGAGGAAAAGATCTAGTGTATTGGCAGACTGGTTGTTGACATCAGGGATGCGGGTTGGTAGCTCGACCAGTTGTTCTAGACCATGAGTGATGGCGAAGGCCTCGGCTTGACGACCCGCATCATCTGTTTTGTTAGAGAATTTGAGCCAGGCAGCGTTATGTACATTAAAGTCTCCCATGATTATGGTTTCAGCTGTTGGATGGTTCTTCTGAATGTAGTCCAGTTTGAGTGATAAAAACTCAAAGAGGTCGTTATATGAAGGTTCATTAGGTGAAAGGTAAAGGCAGCAGAGGAACTTAGTCAGTTTGGTATCAGATAGCTTGAACCACATCACATCAAAGTCTTTCGGTTCCAAACTCTCTTCACGCTGGCATGAAAGTTTAGCCTTAGCGTAAAGGCAGACTCCACCTTTGAACCTGAATCGAGAATGGAGTTCGTAACCAGGACAAAGCATATGGACCTTGTTGGTGGACGAGTTCACTTGTGTTTCTGTTAGAGCCAGAATATCCGGCTTTTTCATCTGTAGGTGATGGTGGACGTCATTGATGTTCTTGTTGAGTCCGCGGATGTTGCAAAAATTAATCTTTAATGTTGAGTCCCCTCGAGTACCTCTCGCCCGGAAATCCGAATGGAGAGGTATTTTGCTTCCGGAGTGTTTTACTCTAGGAGACTTCTTCATTATTTCTATTAGGATGCACCTGAAAATAAAGGAGGAATTGGGGAAAAGGAAAGAGGGAGACCAGAAAGTATCGACCGAACACTAAAACATGGAATGATCCATTTCACAGCACACAAAGTCGATATGGTGGTATTTCATCGGGCGATGAGACCATCTTCCACCTACGGTTATCCTTTTAGTCGCCTCTTACGACAGGCAGGATTTACCATGGGGCTATTCTAAAGCCGACCCCATACAGCATGTATGGTATATATATATATATATATATATATATATATATATATATATATATATATATATATATATATATATATATATATATATATATATATATATATATATATATATATATATATATATATATATATATATATATATATACAGGGTGTTATGTAATAAGTGTCCGATATTTCACAGGACGGTTCCTCTGTTATTTATAAGGTGAAAAGTAAGCATGGGTCCGCAAGGCCTTCATTTTTTATATACAGGGTGTTAAAAATTTTATTTTGATTTTGGTTTTTCGTAAATAATTTTTAAAATAATGTCGATATTTGGACGAAAATTGGTATTTGGGGATTGTTTAATATGATAAATTCAAATTTGATCTTAGTTCAGCCCTCAATTGTAAGGGGCGCCGCGTACAGTTCTTTGTCTCTTTTGGGGAGTCACAACTTTGTCGTGCATGTATGTATCACATTTTCTAGATGAAAAATCGATTCCTCTATGATTTTTACGTGAAAGCGGTATGTTTTTCAAAAGTCGCTACAAACAGCCGTTTTCGAGATATTTTGATTCAAATTAATCGATGCATGTGTTTGTCAAAAAGTGAAACAATTTTGAAAACTTTTTTTAATTCAACATAGAAACATTTCAAACGCTAATTTTTGAACAAGAATAAACAACGGAACACTAGATATAAATCCAAATCAAAATCACAATAAATGTTCGAAATGTCCACATCCTGCCTGTACGCATGCATCCAATCTTCTCATTGATTCGCGCACTCTTTGGAAAATTCCTGTAGTATTTTGAATCGTTCTACAAGAGTTGATTATTCGATTACTCAATTCTCCTCCATTTTGGATAGGTGTCTGGTAAATTAAGGATTTCCCCACAGGAAAAAATCCAAATTGTTGAGGTCTGGTGACCTGAGGGGCCATGATTGAGGCCCTCCCCGACCTATCCAACGGTTGCCGAAAGTTTGATCTGAAAATTATCGCACTCGGATGCTAAAATGTGCCGGGGCACCGTCATGCATAAACCACAATTTCATTTCGTAGTCTAAGCAGCACATCTTCCAGTAAAATAGGCAAATCTTCTTCAAGAAAATGACGATATCTCTCTCCGTTTAATCTTCCGGAATAAAGAATGGACCTTCAAAATAATCTCCAAGGATTCTTGCCCGCACGTTAAGAGAGAACTGTTCTTGGAAATGTGATTCCTGTATCGCATGGGGGTTTTCCTCTGACCACAAATGATTGTTGTGAAAATTGCGTATAGCGTTGCGTGAGAAATTTGCTTCGTCGGTAAACAGGATTTGATTTTCAAATAAAGGATTTTGAATAGGGCATTGGAGAAACCAACAACAGAAGTTGATACGTAACGGAAAGTCACGGGGGAGTAGTGCCTGAACTCTTTGAATATGGTAGGGATATAACAAATTATCAATTAAAATTTTGCATACCAGAACATGAGAAATGTTCAACGTCAGCGCTATTTTTCTGGAGCTTGTTTCCGGGTGTTCTCCTACCAGATTAAAAACTGCTTCCTCGGTTTCTGAGGTTCTTACCGTTCGATGTGCACCCGACAGATGACTAGCTTTCTAAAAACTTTCAGTTTTCCTTCACCGAGCGTGAATTCTTGAAAACGTGTTTGAAGTAGGGGTTGTGCGGTTCGGATAACGCTCCTGATACAGACGTCTAGCCTCATATGCATTTTCGTTAGCAAGTCCGTATGTAAAATGTATGTCAGCATACTCTATATTGGTGAAGTTTGTAATTTTTTAACAAATAGTCACAATAATTATAAATAAAACTTTTGAACTATGCGTCAAGATATCATTGACAACACAAGAAAACATTGGAATAAACTTACTAGCCTAACTTTTATTTTCAAAGAGTTCGCGAATCAGATTGGATGCATCGATTTATTTAAATCAGAATATTTCGAAAACGGCTGCTTGTAGCGACTTTTGAAAACCATACCTTTTTCGAGTAAAAATGATAGAGGAATCGTTTTTTTTTTTTTTCTAGAAAATGTGATACATACATGCACGACAAAGTTTTGACTCCCCAAAAGAGAAAAAAACCTGTAGGCGGCGCTCCCTAAAATTAAGGGCCAAACTAAGATCAAATTTGAATTTCTTATATTAAACAATCCCCAAATACCAATATCGACCTTATTTGAAAAATTATTTAAGAAAAACCAAAATAAAGATAATTTTGTATATCAGAAATGAAGGACTTGCGGACCCATGCTTATATGAACTTTTCACCTCATAAATAACTGAGGAATCGTCCTGCAAATGGTGAACACTTATTACATAATACCTTGAATATATGTAGACTTATATTAGGAAAAGTGTAGTAACTGTATTGTAACGTAAATAAACTTAACTTGGTTTTACTAATTTATTTAACACTTAAATATACAACTTAATTTATATTACTAACTACGCCACTGTATAGCTCGATCGTATGGGCTCGTTCAGACTGTCCGTGAGACTTGAGGGCTGTCTATTTATCTCCGTTACAGAATTCCCGATCTTTCGAATTCTGGCAGTTGGCGACGGCATGTTCCAATTGTTTCCAATATTGACCGTTGTTTTCCGCGGAAGAGCGACTGGATGGTTCTCGAATATCTCCGGGGATGATCTCATCGCTGTCGATGGCAACGCGTGAGGTGACAGGTCCGACCTAGGTTCGTTACATTGCCCCCTTCTTAAAGACATTTCGTCCCGAAATTTCATCCTTGGAGTGTGACGATATCTGCATGACTCCCCATATCTGCACCGTGAAGTTCGATGGAAGTAACACTCCACGGTCTTCATGATCGGTCGTGGAAGAGGGTTACAGCAAACCAAAATCTTGAGCCGCGGATCTGAATATCGCCTCCAGCATACTTCTTATGCTCTCCAGTCCAACCCATCAATACCACAGGATAATTTTGGAATTGCTAGATCCACCAGATTCTGGTCCACCAAAGTATCTCTTAGTTTGGTGAGACTCTTCCAGACATCTTCATAGGACGGTTTATCTTGGGAATGCCTCTTGGTAACTAGGTAGTAGATGTTTCTCTGGCCTTTCTTCAACTGTAGCACCCCACCAACTTCTGGATTCTGCTCCCGCAGTGTTTGGAGTTGACCAAATTTCTTGGAGAACACTACGGCGATGCCCCTGGACATTCGAAGATCTTCTGCCACACAGTGCGCTAGTGCGTAGTCAGCAGGCACCTCGAAAGGTCTCGTGACTCCTCTCTAGTAACCCCATGTAGAACTTTCTGCCCGTTTGAATACAAGGACATAAACTTCTCGAACGTCATATCATCCTCCGGTGGCTTGAGGGTGCGAACTTGGTCATGGTTTCCAGCGTAAGGAGCCAACCTGTTGAAATGGACGACCCTTGGTTTCCCTCGGGGTGGCTTATGGATTCGGTACACAAGGTCGTTTATCCTTTTCACGATTTTATACGGGCCTTCCCACGAGTTCCGCAACTTTGGTGATAGTCCACGACGACGTTTGGGGTTGTACAGCCAAACCAGGTCATCAACCTTGAATCCTCCAGCGTCGGCCTTGATGTCATAGGTCTTCTTCATTTTATCGCTGGCACTCTGGATGTTCAACCGGACTCGTTCGTGGATGTCGTCCATTCTCTGCCGAAGTTTGCTGACGTAGTCCTCTCCCGCAGTGTCTTGTCCTGGCGGTATCCCAAACTTCAGGTCACAAGGCAGTCGCAGTTCTCGGCCCATTATAATACTAGCAGGAGTTTGACCGGTTGACTCGTGTACTGCGGATCGATAGGCCATCAGGAACAAATGAAGATACTGGTCCCAGTCTCTTTGATGGTCAGAGACAACCTTGGACAAGTGGCGGTTGATCGTCCTGTTCATCCGTTCCACCATTCCATCGGACTGCGGATGTAGGGCCGTAGTTCTTGTCTTGCGGATGTTCAGCAGTGGACATATTTCTTGGAAAAGGTTGGATTCGAAATTTCTGCCTTGATCCGAGTGCAGCTCCATTGGGATACCGAATCGACATATCCATTCTTTCACCAAGACGTCGGCGACGGTGATGGCTTCCTGATTGGGCAGGGCATAGGCTTCCGCCCACTTACTGAAGTAGTCCATTGCCACAAGGATGTATTTATTCCCGTGGTCGGATACGGGAAACGGGCCGGCGATGTCAATGGCGATTCTCTCGAACGGGCTGCCTACGTTGTACTGACGCATCGGGGCCTTGGGTCGTATTCGAGGTCCATTGCTAGCAGCGCATACAGCGCACTTTCTGCACCAGTCCTGGACGTCAGCTTGACAATTGGCCCAGTAAAACCGTTGCCTCACTTTCTGCAGGGTCTTCGTCACTCCCAGATGTCCTCCGGCGACTCCATCATGGATTTCCCGCAGCACTTCCTCTCTTCTGTTCCTGGGAACAATTATTTGGCGTCTGTCTTCTCCACCAATATCGGCCTCCAACACCCGTTTCAGGATCCCATTGTCCAGAATAAGAGAGTTCCATTGTGCCCAATAGGACTTAACAGCCGGCGAGTAACCTGCGACTTCCTGCCATGATGGTCTTCGATTGCCCTTCTTCCAGCTGACGACTAAGCCAAGGTCGGGGTCTCTCTTGGTCTTTCTGGATCTTGCTGTCATTCCAGTTGTCATCCATTGCCGCGGTTCTACAAAGTGTTGCTTCTTTCTCTTCTGCTCGTCGGCAATGTGAGCAATCATCTGGACATGGTCTTCGCGACAAGGCATCTGCATTCTTATGGCTAGTTCCGGCTCGATGTTCGATCTCGAAATCGAATTCTTGGAGTCTCTCGATCCAACGTGCTACTTGACCCTCAGGATTTTTGAACTGTAAGAGCCATTTGAGAGCTGCATGGTCAGTTCTCAACAGGAATCTTCTTCCATACACGTACTTGTAGAAGTGCTCCACTCCCTTTACAACAGCTAACAGCTCTCGCCTGGTGACACAGTAATTGCGCTCTGGTTTGCTAAGCGTCTTGCTGAAATAACCAATGACCTTCTCCTGTCCCTCCTGGATCTGAGATAGGACAGCTCCAAGTCCCACGTTGCTGGCGTCCGTATCCAAAATGAATTTCCCTTTGGGTAGGGGATAGCTCAGTATAGGTGCGTTGATCAAAGCTCCTTTCAGCTTCCTGAATGAGTCTTGACATTCTTCGGACCACTGGAACTTTGTTTGGCCTTCCGTGAGCCTGGTCAGTGGTTTAGCGATGTTGGCGAATCCCAGCACATATCGGCGATAGTATGTGCATAAACCAAGGAAACTTCGAAGTTGGTGAATGTCTTTTGGGATGGGCCAATCCTTAACAGCTTTGATCTTCTGGTCATCCACTGCTACTCCTTCCCCAGAGACAACGTGGCCGAGGTATCGTACTTCTTTTTGGAACAGATGGCATTTCTTAGGGCTCAGCTTCAATCCGGAGTTCCTCAGTCGCAGGAATACTTCCTCCAAGTTTTTCACGTGGTCCTCGAACGATCTGCCGACAACAATTATGTCGTCGAGATACACTAGACACGTGTTCCATGAGAGTCCCTTCAGTACTGTTTCCATCAATCTTTCGAATGTGGCGGGAGCATTACAGAGCCCGAATGGCATAACGGTGAACTGCCACAATCCTGAGCCGATGGTAAAAGCAGTCTTTTCTCGATCTTCCTGAGCCAGCTCTACTTGCCAGTATCCACTCTTCAGATCAAGGGTCGAGAAAATCGTGGAACCAGCCAACGTGTCTAGGGTGTCATCTATTCTCGGGAGAGGGTAACTGTCCTTCTTCGTGACATTATTAAGTTGGCGATAGTCTACACAAAAGCGTGTCGATCCATCCTTTTTCTTCACCAGTACGACTGGAGAGGACCAGGGACTGTCAGATGGTTCGATAACTCCTTCTTTTCCCATATCGCTGACTATTTTGTCAGCCTCTTCCTTCTTGGCAAGAGGAAGTCTTCTTGCTGATTGCCGGATCGGTCGAGCACCTCCAGTATCAATCTTGTGCTGGACCACATTAGTTCGACCCCCTTTTCCTTGTCCGGTATCGAAGATGTCTTGGTACTTTTTGACTAAATCTCTTAGTTTGGGCTGTTGAGCTGGTTTTATGTCTTTGGAAGAGATGGCAACTAATTTTTCTAGTTCTGTGGGCAAGTTGTTGGGTTGGCTAATCGTACCTCGTACGCCCCGGATCACAGATGAAACTGACGAGCAGTGCCCCAAAATTGTTCCTTTCTTCAAGGTCACTGGGAAATAATTGACATTCATAACCCTTACCGGCACAAATTTGTCAGCACGCAACAAGGTCTTCCCTAGTGCAATCCCTCGTCCAATTTTCTCATCATGAAGTTTGGGCTCGAACATCACCACGTCTCCACTGCTTGCACTCCCGTCCAGGCGAGCCTCCAGAATGGTTTCAGCCCTCTCAGGTACGCTTACATCTTCAGCCAACAGCACACGGATCAACTCCTCACTTCTCCCATGAAGCACCAGCTCTTATCCGTTGACACGTAGGACGCCGTCTTTGAAATCCAATTCAAACCCTCTGGAATTCATGATGTCCATTCCGATGATTGCATCGTTTTCGATGTCCGCTACAAGTGCCTGATGTTTCACTTTAGTGCTGCCCAAAATTATTTCAATCGGTAGCTCGCCATATACAGTAGCTGGCTCCCCTGTTGCTGTGCGTAGCTTCCAAGTTGTCGGTTCAATCCGTTCCGGTGTTCTGGTAAACGAAGGCCCGAGAATTGTCCTAGTCGCACCTGTATCTAGCAGCATGGTGCAAGGCTCGTTATTGATGAGACCGTCTACGAAGACACCTTTGTTCTGTCGTTGAAGGATAGCGACATATGCGTTGTTAACCAAGGCTTGCCGGACACATGCCGACGATTGCCCCTTCTCGTCGACCTTCTTTAGTTTTCCTGCATCGGAGTCGATGAATGTTGGACATTTGCTACGCACATGTCCAATTTTGCCACAATTCCAGCATCTTATCTGTCTTTTCTCAGGCAAAACTTCCTTCATCACTTTTCTTATGGCAGCTTCCAAGTCAGCATGCTCCTGTGAGTCTTCTTCAATACTTCGAACTTTACTTTGGTTTTTGCAGGATTGCTTTGCTGCCTCAAATTCCAAAGCGCGTGCCAGTGCGTCTACGAGATGTGTTGGACGAGCTAGTGTCAACGCTTGTCTGGTTTCTTGGTCACGGAGTCCATCCAAGAATGCCTGAACCGCTAATCGCTCCATTACATTTTCCGGTGTGGCTGGATATGCGAGACGAACCAAGCGTGCAATGTCAGCTTCGAATTCTTGTAAAAATTCGCCCGATTTCTGGCAGCGATTTTTCAGTTGGGAGTGGTATACGTGTTCCAAATGGGCCTGGCCATATCGTAATTCTAGATGTTTGATCAGCTGATCATAGTCCTCCTGTTCTTGGGCGGTAAGAGTTTGTAGAATATTCGTCGCTTCTCCACGTAATGCAAGTGTTAGTGCTACAGCTCTTTCCCCTGCATTCCATCCATTTGCTTTGGCCGCTGCTTCAAACTGTCGGCGGTAATTTTCCCATGGAGTTTTCCGTCGAATTGAGGCGGCTTCATGGAAAGCTTCCCTATTTCAGAAATGACCTTGACATCTTTTATACCCTCTTGAACTTTATCCAAGTTCAAACTCAAGTCCAGCATTGCATTTTCGTTAACCATCTCTGTGGAGGGCGCACTATTAATTCGTTTTTCCAGCTTACTGATCGTTTCCTTTATTTTATCTACCTCCGTGTTCATTTGCTCCCTAATTTTATCTATCTCTGTCTCAACGGTTCCCATTCTTTCTTCTAGAAATTTAGCCACACCACACAATTCTTTTTTTAGGCCTTCTGTGTTTTCCAGGAACTTCTCTTCCAGGCTTCTTGCATTTTCTTCCAGGCTTCTTGAATTTTCTAGAAGCTTCTCTTCCAGATTTTCAGCATTTTCTTCCAGGCTTCTTGAATTTTCTTCCAGTTTATTCATTACCAAACTTAAATCACCTCCGGGAACTTCGAATAAAAATGTTTCGGGGTCCTCACCTTCTTGTATAAGTCCTTCTGCAAGTCTTTCCTGTAGTACTTGCTTTTTACCTGTTGTTTCCAGTTCCCTTTCCTCCAATTCCTGTTTCAATTCCGCTACCTTCAAATCCGCAAGGCGCACTTTTCTTGAACACATTTTGTCTTTGACGAGGTATCAGTCTGTTTTACACGAAAAGATTATCAGTTTGTTAAAAATTCACTTCGCGAATTCTTTTCCACGGGCCACCAGTCTATTGTCTGTTTCACGCGAACAGCGTATCAGTTTATATTTCCACGCACAATTGTCCACTTCGCGAAAACCGGGCCACTGTCTATTTTGGGCGTACAAAAAGGTCTATCAATTTATTTTTCTGACTATCCACTCCACGATCACTTGTTTATTTTCAAAATCTCACTTCCAACACCAATTGTAACGTAAATAAACTTAACTTGGTTTTACTAATTTATTTAACACTTAAATATACAACTTAATTTATATTACTAACTACGCCACTGTATAGCTCGATCGTATGGGCTCGTTCAGACTGTCCGTGAGACTTAAGGGCTGTCTATTTATCTCCGTTACAGAATTCCCGATCTTTCGAATTCTGGCAGTTGGCGACGGCATGTTCCAATTGTTTCCAATATTGACCGTTGTTTTCCGCGGAAGAGCGACTGGATGGTTCTCGAATATCTCCGGGGATGATCTCATCGCTGTCGATGGCAACGCGTGAGGTGACAGGTCCGGCCTAGGTTCGTTACAGTATTTTGTAATGTTGTAGATAATGTTTCCAAGGCCAGCATATTTGCTGCTTTGGATAATTAATTTATCAATATAATGCATGATTATTATAGACTTTAAATTGTTCATTCGGATGTCTCGAACAGTGTAGTTGTCTGAAATTGCTCTGCCTAAAGTGCCAGTTAAACAGCCCAGAAACAAAAAACAAAAGAGGGAAATTAACAAGTGTAGTTTGGAATACCCAATTGAATAATTTTTACATAGTTGAAATGTCTACCAGAAATAAATCTGAATTAACGACTTTAGTCAAAGATTCCATTAATTAATTCTTCCTAGACGATGTATTCATTAACCAGCTAACAAAAAAGATATCTGATAGTATAGAACAAAAAATCGGGAGTTTCGAAGAGGAAGTAAAAACGCAAAACAGTAAGGTGCACGATTTGGAACAAAAAGTGATTCGCCTAGAACAAGGATTTGATGATATTCAACAACGAGGTAAAATAAAAAATATCTGTTTATACGGGGTACCGGAAGAAAAAGGGGAACATCTTGATATCAAACTGTTGGAATTACTAAATTCCAAAACTTCGTTCTCAATGGTAAATTCTTATATAAAAGATGCATACCGAATTGGCAGAGCTGAAGTTAACAGACCTACGATTGTGAAACTCTCCAATAATGCATTGAAGCGCGAAATTATTAAATGTGGAAAAAACTTCAAGGGAACGAAAATTTATATAGCTGAAGACCTAACGAAGCTCAGAAGATCTTTGCTAATGGAGGCGAAAATAATGGTTGGTGTTAAAAACTCGTGGTCCTTCAATGGACAATTATTCATCAACAAAGACGGAAGAAGAATCAAGATTAACTCAATGACGGACTTGGGGATGTACCGAGAACAGTTAATACACTAATATTATTTCTGATGAATTTCCTATATTATTATATATGCTCTTTAATTTTTGCTCTTTCTTTGAATTGACGGAAATAATTTAGAGAGGTGACTGGGTCTGCAAATAATATATCAGTTTCATTCATTATTTTATGGCTGAGAGCAATTGTTTTTCTTTTTTACATTTAGATCTGATATACTCATATTAACTATTTCTTGAAGTTACCTGCTTCTTTGTGTATCTTTTTAACAAACTTTCCTTTCCTTTTTCTCTCTAACTTCATACAAAAATAAGACAAAAATGTGGGATTTCTCAAACAATATAGAAGAATATGAAGAGATGGATACAATCGTATGTAGCAGTTTGGATGAGAACGTAGAACGATTCACCGGTGAGTATATCTTCAATATCTTCCGTCTGAACATTAGGAGCTTGAAAAAAATGTGGATTAGTTTTTCCTGTATATTGAATCGGTGAACCTGAAAAACGTTGATATGATAATACTATCTGAAACTTGGTCGATTGATGACATCCAGAAATACTCAATTCCCTATTTTGATCTGATATACAATGAATCGCGATATAACCAAAATGACGGACTGGTAGTGTACATCAAGAAGGATATTAACTACTGTAGTTCTGTAAAACATATGAGCGAAAGCAACCTATTAGATATTTCTTTTTGTATAGATAACAAATCAGTTTTATTGACTGCTTCATATCGCCCACCCTCAACAAACTTGGAAATGTACTTACATGAAATTAACTCCTATCTCACTTCACAAAGGCACAAGAGGCTGACATAAGAATTTTCATGGGTGACATAAATATCAATATTCTAAACACAAGTTATACTCTACATATGTAATATGGCTGAACTGGGATTTTTTTCATACATAAACAAACCAACAAGAGAAGTAGGTGATTCCTCTAGCATAATTGACCACGCTTATGTAAAACTGTCCAAAAATTAAATTGAACATACGAAAATTACTCCTTTTATCGTCAAATGTGGTATAACAGACCATTATATGACATATTTATCTCTTGAATCTAATAACAAACTGAAAACGAATAATCAGTATGATTCAAATCGATTAAATAAAACAATAAATTATAATAAGCTTACAAAACGAA
Organism: Gonioctena quinquepunctata; assembly: GCA_018342105.1. Taxonomy (NCBI): domain Eukaryota; kingdom Metazoa; phylum Arthropoda; class Insecta; order Coleoptera; family Chrysomelidae; genus Gonioctena; species Gonioctena quinquepunctata. Next base: position 32,209 of record JAFIRS010003849.1, on the reverse strand, counting down.
TAAAGAAGGAAGAGTGGGAATCGGTACTTGCATCCACTGATCCAGAAAATGCTTTCAACGAACTAACTGGTAGGTTCAATCAATGAAATAACAAATAACAGTAGGAAAAAAAATGATACCAAATACGAAATCATGGGACACCATGGAAAAAAACTCCCAGATGATATAGACAAGTCAAACTACTTTAACCAATTCTTCATTGGCATTGGAGAAGAAATGGCAAATAAGATAGAAAAACCAACAACTCCTGTTACAGAAAATCGCAGAAATATCAAAAACTCGCTATTAACTCGCTATTTCTTCACCCAGTCACGAATAATGAAATAAGCAATAATATCATATCAAATCTAAAAAATAACACTTTTTCCGGTCCGGATGGAATTTCAGTTTTTTTTAATCAAAAAGTTCCACTCTTTCTTGGTAAAACCGCTCTGCCACATCTTAAATCTGATATTTTCCAATGGTAAAATTCCCACTTCATTCAAGGATTCCATTACGATACCTATTTTCAAAATGGGCGATAAAAAGAATGTAACAAATTACAGACCAATAACACTTATTAACAACTTCACAAAAATCTTTTAAAAATGCATTGAAAATAGGGTAGTACACTTCTGCAATGAAAATAATATTCTTTCTGAATCCCAGTTTGGTTTTAGAGAAAACAAATCAACTTAAGAAGCGGTATATCAGATAATCAACCAAATTGACAATTGCTTCCAAAACCAAGAAAAGTGCATTACTGTATTTTTGGACTTGGCCAAAGCATTCGATACGGTAGATCATGACATTCTTCTCCAGCGTCTGTCTGACAATGGTATAAGAGGCATCGCATTAGATATTTTTGAAGATTATTTGAGTAATAGATTGCAAGTCGTGAAAATCAACGACTCAGTAAGTGATCCCTTACCAGTAACCAGGGGTGTACCGCAGGGAACGGTATTGGGGCCAATACTGTTTTTGTTGTATATCAATGATATTTTTAATATTGAAGATTTTAAGGGTAAAATAACATCATTCGCTGACGACACAGCAATTATATTTATTGGAAATACTTGGGACGAAGTACAAACTCTATCTGAAACAGGTATCAGGACGATTTTTTACTGGCTAAGTGATAACTTACTGAGTGTCAACGTTTAAAAAACGAAATATATCGCATTCTCACCAACAAGCAGAGACCAACCGATAGCTAATGTTATAAAAATACACAAACCATCATGTGAAACCAATGTGCATTGAGGCTACTCTTTCATAAACAAAACAAACACAATGAAATACTTGGGTGTACTTGTGGATCAATGCCTTCGATGGAAATATCATATTGATTGTACTGTTGTCAGATTACGTAAACTCATCTACAAATTCTACCAGCTCAGAAATATAGTGAGTAGGGGATTAATGCTAAAAGTTTATGATGCTTTTGCTGAGTCCATAATGCGTTATTGTATCATAGTGTGGGGTGGCACATTCAAGTCCTCTATAAAGAACCTAGAAGTAATCCAAAATACTCTGTTGAAAATTATGTTGGGGAAAAACAGGCGACATTCTACAGAATTGCTCTACAATGAAAGTGGGTTGTTGAGGGTGAGAAAACTGTACGTATTCAACTCTATATTATGGACTGTCAGCTCTCCAAGTACAACTATGCAGCATCCCTATAATACTCGGATATGTAAAGATCTGACTATACATGTGCCAAGATGTAGACTCACCCAAAACCATAAATTAGGATCCAAACTATATAATGCATTACCTTTACAATTAAAACAAATCCACAGTAAATTTAAACTGGAAAGAGAATTGAAGACATTCATAAAAAATAATTATAAAATGTTTGAAAATATACTCGATATATAATCCATATAAGGTATAGGCTGGAACTTATTATAAACCACTGCTACATGCGTTGTCCCTATCTACATTTCTTCTTATCTATCTTTATCTTTCTATCTTTCTCTCTATTTTCATCTTTATACTCTTCTCTCCCTTTATTAAGGATCTAAGTTAAATATGTTATCTGTTCTGTTGAGTTTATTTGGTTGCTCGCTACAATACAAGCTTGCTTAGGTAGCGTCAATCGCATTAGAATCAACAGAAATACACCTAATCTGTACCTCGTTGCTGAGGACGACCTGTAAAATGTTTTGTTCATCTGAATGAATAAATTACTTTTTGTTCATCTGAATGAATAAATTACTTACTTACTTACTTACTTATTTAAATTGTTATAAGGACGCATTATATGAATAAATTACTTGAAATATATATATATATATATATATATATATATATATATATATACACCCTTTTCCTAATATAATTGAGAATGTTTCCCTTTTGAACTGACCACCTTCATTTATTTCGTTAAAAATAATATAAAGAAATATAATTTGATAAACGAAACTAATCGTGATCAACACAATTACTCAACCAGATTTTCCAATATTCTAGCGATTACTAAAATAATGACAAATATTGGAAAAAAGTCACTATTCGAGAACATATGGCCAATTACGATTCAAAATAAATTTTAAAAAAATCTATTCCATTATGATTAAGTAATTTTTCTTATTCTATCATATATGTTATTTCAATTAAGACCTTCCAAAACTTCGGGGAACCAGTTACGGAAAGGTGCTGCACCTACTTTTATCAGTAAGGCAGAGTTTAATATAATTGATAAGAAAAATATTGAATTTTGGGGTATAAATTCATTTGAATTCCTTATCATAATAACAGAAAATAATAAAACTGTTGAGGCTAGGCTTTGGGTAATAAAATATTTCATTGAGGCTTCCGAGGGGTATAATCTTCTGGGGGACTTCAATAATGGGATAATTGAAAGAAGATTAATTTCTAAGCCAATTCATATTCTAAATCAGGAGTAAGCAGAGATAGTAATTGAAGTTCCTATAACTATGGAACTACAAAACAAAATTTTATATAAATTTAAAATTAAGGAGAAAAGGGTAAAAACCTTCATAAATGGGGTATGAACCCAGTAGCTTATTTAGCTTATCTTTTTATGTTTTAGTATATGAGGTACAAAAATTTTTGATATTTTAAGAAATGGTTTAATTCCATTAAACATAAGGTTTGCAAGGGTGCGGCGGGGGCTATTCACACTTTTTCAATCCTATCAAGATTACCCTTTAATCAGGCACCTTACACTAAATTTTATATGTATCGTTAAAGTGTACAAACATAATTCGTATGTTTCAATTGAAAAACTTAATATTTGAATAAACATTATAACTTATATATTATTCTCTCATACTCTCCTTGTTCAATTTTTTATATTTCTCCTTCCATGAATTTGTACGTTACCTGGGAAATGAATTGTTGAATGGAATTTAATTAAATTTCACTGGATCAATTTCAGTCTGAAGTTCTTATATTGTTTATAAAGGTTTTATAATAATATTTCGAAATTTCTTCTCCATTCTTGGATTATTTATATTTCCTGCCTTATACCCTCTTTGAGAAAAGTTAGTTTTTGTTTCTCTATTTTTTCAATTATTTCATCCAAACTCTTCATGATGGTATGTTTTTGCCGAAGCGTCCTATTTTCTTTGTCAACTGATATAGCTTCCCCATACTATATTTATCTCTTTTTCATTAGGAAAACGAAATATTCATATTATAACACTGTTGACAATAGCTTACTTTTATCCCTGAAGTGCCATGACTCCGAAGGTATTTGAGACTTCATAGTTTTCATTGAAGATTAGTGTTCCCTTGGCAAAAACAGCAAATTCATCCAGTTTATTAGACAATTAAATACTTCCAGGTCTCAAAGTATATTTGATTTTATTTTTTTTTTCAGAACAGCCCGTTCTAGAAGGGTTGAGGTGGTCCGAAGCTCTCGACTTGGTGTTCAAGGAAAATCTTATAGACGATCCCTCTTTGACGTGGCAATATTTTGCCAGCCCCAAAGGATTCATGCGACACTACCCAGGTAATTTCCAATAACGAAAAAATATAATGAAATTTTGATATTCGAAATCAATAAAATAAGTTTCCTCTATCAAATATTATACAAGCGGACCACGATGAAAATCTCATAAAAAAACATATTTTTCCTATCATCCATCTTCATTCGCACAGATATTTTTGCAGTTTTGTTCCACGCAGTTCGGTGAAATTCCAGTCGAAATTATTTGGATATTTAGTTTCAATTCGCATCTTGATTAACCTTGTTTATTTTTTTACAATTTGAACTTTGTAAGGGTCTTTTCCCTCTACTATCAAACTTTGGCGCCTCTCACCAGTTTCGGATATGGCTCGGGCGCCATCTTCAGTTAAAGTGGGAAGGCCACTTTGCTCCGGGCAGTCTCAGTGAAGAAATTAAACACTTCAGGGGTTCCTATATTATTGACTAATACACCTGTTTTTACTGCTTACCTACAAAATAGTTATGCTCACCGGTTTTTGGGACTCAGACACATATCTACTAGTTGTTGTATCGCGCGTGGTGACTGCCATGACTTCCGGAACGGTATTAATTTTCAATTGTACTTTGAAGTGCTCCTTGGCAGATTTTCTCCTCTAATAGTTACTTCAGGCACAGTTTATAGCTAAAGAAACAGTTCGCTCACTTGGCGTCGGCACTTTGATCTTTATGTTCCCGTTTGTACACTGCGCAACTCTGATTTTTATCCTTCGCGCATACCGCGTGTTACTGTGTTACTAATACTGACATGTTTCGTATACTTCGAAGAGCGATAATCGCGTACAGTCTTCTGCGCATCCTGAATTCTTTCCCTGGAGTGGATGTTACCTTGAAACATGCATTTGGGCCAAGTGAGCTAACTGCTTCTTTAGCTATAAACTGTGCTTCAGGTACATGCGCGGACCGATCGCGGACCGATTCTCCGTATATTTACCAAACTCTCTTCGTGTATCTTCGACGCCTCTCGGGTAGTCGGGGCTCGGTCTGCTACTCTCTGCGTTGTGGGCTGTTTCGCTGCGCTGCAGAATGTTCCCAATGCTCGTCTCTCCTCCACTGGGCCAACACAGCCCATGCCAACACCATCCAATGACGAAAGTTGCTTCCCGGGAACTACTTGGTACCGGCGTACTTATTTATGCGTTTAGCATCGCATTTTTAAGAATGTTCGGTTCGAAAGGAAAACATACTACTCTCTGGTTAGTTTTAATTCGCGGATTTATACCGAACATAAACGGTATTTTTATGATTTTTATTAACGGAGATACGACTTTAACTTATTTTAATTCAACATGGAGCTTGTTGGGTTGTCTTAAACAAATGGAAAACTAGTAACTTCGTTGGTTGGTTGGTTGGTTGGTTGAAAGCTGACGAGCCAGAGACAGGGTTGGCACTTAGCTTCCCTTGACACTGCGACCAGCTGGGGTCTATTGTATCACTCTGTCGTCAGTGGTTCCTCATTCAAACAGGTTTGTGCCTTCAATTAGGTTTAGAAGCCTGTTGATAAGGTTCTTCGGATTCATGCCTGTTTCCGGGCTGATCTCTCCAAAGGTTCTGTGTCGCCTACTACTTAGGGCGTCACAGTCGAAGATAATATGAGAGGCTGTTTCCTCCTCTTCATCACATAACCTACACTCCACGGTTTCCCTGCGTACTCCCATGGTGTTTAGGTGTTTTCTTAGGCCGCAGTGTCCAGTCAACAGACCTATTATTATACGAGCCTTCGTTCTGTTCAGGTTCAGAAGGTCAGCCGTCAGGGTCCGGTTTGGATGCCCTACCATGACTTTGCTGTGTATTTGCCCACAGTTTCCCATTTTGGCTTTTTTTATCACTGTCGATCAGGGTCCTGCACGGTTTTTGCTAATCCCATGTGCAGGTTCTGGCCCTGTGAATAGCGTTTCAGATGCTTGTCTAGCTAGCTGGTCCGCTTTGAGTTGCCTTCAATGCCTCTATGACCTGGCACCCACATCAAGGTGACCTTGTTGTGTTTTGCCAGCTCGATGAGGTTCTGGAGGCAGTCCCAGACCAGTTTGGACTTTATCTGTATGGAGTTGAGTGCTTTGATAGCACTTTGACAGTCAGATAGAATGTAGATGTGTTTTTTCCTATAACCACGTTCTAGATCCTTCTGAATGCATACCATGATAGCATGTGTTTCAGCTTGGAATATCGTGGAGCATTTGCCAAGTGGTATTATGTAATCCCTTCTTGGCCTTACTCCATGTATTCCTGCTCCCGTTCCTTCAACTGTCTTTAAACCGTCTGTTTACCAGACTATGTCAGCAGTTGATTGTGATTCTTTACTCGGGGCCCATCCAGATCCATCAATTCGTGTTTCGAATGGTTTTTCGAAGGAGTATAGGTAGTCTGAAATCATTTCGAGTTCTTCGATGTTGATTACATGAGTGATTCTGGTATGTCCAGTTGTTCGGATTCTCCAGTTTTTTGTTTGTTTCAGTCTGTATGCACTCATCCTGGCCTCTCCAATGACATGTAAGTCAAGGGGTTCGAGGTTCAGGATGATTTCCATTGCAGCTGTTGGAGTGCTATTCATTGCACCCGTGATACAGAGACAGGCAAGCCTCTGGATTTTCCCAAGGTTGGTTTTTGCCTGTCTTTGATTTGTTTTTGGCCACCATAAGAGTGAGCCATAAGTTATTCTTGGTCTTATTACCGCTGTGTAAAGCCAGTGCATGGCTTTCGGTTTAAGCCCCCAGGTTTTTCCAAAATCTCTCCTGCGCATCATGAAGGTTATCTTGCTTTTATTGGTTACATGTTGAAGATGCGGTTTCCAGGTTAGTTTCTTCTCAAGAATCAGCCCTAGATATTTCACCTGCTCTACTACTTGTAATGTTTCACCGAACAGTCTGGGAGGTATGAGATCTCCCATGTTCCTTCTCCGGGTGAAGGGAATTGGTGTTGTTTTGTTCGGATTTGCCCTTAGGCTCTCTCTGTTACACCATTCCTCTACTGTCCTCAGTGCATTTTGCATTAGCTCTGAGGTTGTTCGAGTATTCTTTCCCTTGATGAGGATGACCAAGTCATCTGCATACCCTTAAGAGTAGTACCCTTGGTTATTCAGAGAAATTAGCAGTTCATCTACAACCATGTCCCACAGAAGGGGGGAGAGTATGCCCCCCTGTGGGGTACCTCTGGAAATTTCAACCTGCTCTGTTTCCTCGAACATGTTGGCTTGGACCAGTCTATTGTGAAGCATTGAGTGTATCCACCTGCAGGTGGTTTCGTCAATGCCTCTTCGAGTGGCCGCAGAGACCATACTTTCAAAGGAGGTATTGTCGAAGGCTCCTTCGATGTCTAGAAAAGTGCATAGTGCAATTTCTTTGTTTGCTAGAGACTCTTCGAGCTTCGAAACAAGCTGATGAAGTTCTGTCTCGCATGATTTTCCTGTTAGATAGGCATGTTGGTTTTGATGTAAAGGCCGTTCTACAAGAGCGGTTTCCCTTATGTCTCTATCTATCAGTTTTTCTAAGCCTTTCAGAAGAAATGACGATAGGCTTATTGGTCTGTATGCCTTTGCCTGGTCGTCCAGGTTTTGGAATAAAGACCACGTTTACAGTTTTCCAGGTTTGAGGTAGCCATCCCAATGCTAGGCTCAGCCTGTACAATCTGCACAGTTCTGGTGCTAGATATTCAACTCCGCTCTGGAGTAGTATGGGAAATACTCCATCTGGGCCCGGAGACTTATAAGGCTTGAAGGAGTTTATTGCCCACACTACTTTTGAATGAGTTACCGTTCGTTTAGCCACTTCCCAGTCTGCCCTTTTTGCCCTCAAATGAAGGTTTGCAGGGATTTCATATCTGGGGTTTTGATTTGTGGTGACAGTGGATCCTGGGAAGTGTGTATGGAGCAAGAGTTCCATGGTTTCCTTCCCAGTGTTGGTGTGATTGCCGTTGGGTTTTTTGAGAGTCCCCAACGGATTGATGGGGTCTTTGGAAAGGATGCGGTGGAGTCTTGCTCTTTCTGAGGTTTGTTCTATGTCCTCACAGAACTTCCTCCATGACTTTCTTTGTTCCGCTCTGATTTTTTTGTTGTATTCTGTGAGAGTTTTGGAATAATCCTCCCAGTCACCAGTTTATTTCGAACGATTAAATAGTTTGCGCGTTTTATTTCTAAGATATGTGAGTTCGGTGTTCCACCAGCTCACTTTACCTTTAGTGGTGCTGCGCTTCAAAGGGCAGTTGTTATGATATGAAGTTATTATGGCCTCCTGTAACATTAGGGAGGTTTGCTCTATTTCATGAATTGTATTTGAGTTAAATTTGACATTTTTGAAATGTGTGAGATTTGCCCTGAGCTCATTCCGGTACCCCGGCCAGTTGGTTTTTCTGGGATCACGACACATTACTGCAGGTTCATTGGCGTAGCCAATCTCCACATGTATGTGTCGGTGATCTGAGTTTGAAGGTTCCTCAGATACTGCCCATTTGCCGACGTGCCGAACCACCAAAGAAGAGCCCAAAGTGATGTCAATGATTTCCCGTCTGTAGTCTGTAACGGGTTACGAAGGTTGGCTCATTGCCTCTATTAAGTACTTCCAGGTCAGTGGAGACAATAAATTCAAGCAATGACTCACCTCTTGTGTTCGTGTCGGTGCTTCCCCACACTGTGTTATGGGCGTTTGCATCGGCTCCGATGATAAGCTGGAGTTTGTGGTCCTCACAGTGTTTAACCAAGGCATTCACTTGTTCTGATGGTGGAGGGCTTGTTGAGTCATAAGGCATGTAGACGGAGGCTAGTACTATGTTCCTCTCTACTCCATCCTTGATGTAGGTCGTCTTGATTGCTGTTATGTCCTTGTAACAGAATTCTATCAGATTCAAGACTTTCAAATCATTCCTGGCAATAATGCAGGATCTGGCGTTTCCACAGTTCTGATTATAAATAAGCTTACCCTTGGATGTTCCGAGGCCTGATACTCGCCCTTTGACCAGCCATGGTTCTTGTATTAGGGCCACGTCGGTGTTGCCCTGAGCAAATATTCTGCGCAGGGTTGCAGTAGCAGCCTTACTATGCTGCAGGTTGGCTTGAACTGCCCGCAGCATCAGGAGTTTTCCTGTTTAGGCTAACTAGCTTGAAGTTTACCTGCGTTAGCCCCAGGAATGCTTTCATTCCCCTGGCTTGCAGGTTCTTCAAGGAGGTCTCGTCGATTTGAAAGACAAGAGTTAGACCCGAGGCCTCCTCTTGTCTCTTGATGACTAGCCATTCTTCAGTATCTATCCCCATGTTCTGGGTTTTGATGAGCTGAAGAATCTTTTTGGTTTTCATTTTACCAAATGGCTTTGGAATCCATACCACTACCTTGGAGGTATTCAGGATGTACTTGGCTAGCCCTAATTTTAGGACAGCCCCCTCCCAAGGTATCAGTCCAGGGATACTCTCGAGTAGCCAGGATTTGGCGGTTTCATCCGAACATGTCAGGACCAGCACGCCCTTGTGGACGTAGCTGTTCCTGAAGTTCGGACCCTTACCCGGCTCACACTTGAAAATTTCCCCGGTAATTGCTTCCTGCAAAAGAATCCCTTGGTCGTCTGATAACTGGTGATCTGGATAACTCTCCAGAGCAACAGCCATCTTCAGACCTCTTGTGACCTCCCTATAGCTGCCCTGCTCAGTTGGGTTAACTTGGGCAGAGACAGCCACTGGTTGGTCAGATCTAGGTTTCTTCACCCTTGCAGTGCTCTCCGTGAAAGAGGGTTGACTTCTCTGTGAGCAGTCCCTCTTCTTGTTTGGAGTTTCTGGCTGCCTGCTGCTTCCAGCGATGCTGGGAGTTCGTTCAGGGAAGCCAGTTTTTGCTTCTGGGTGTGGATCGCGTCGGTTGCTTCGGCGTTTCCTGGGTTTAATTTCTTCCTCAGCTGCCTTGGCCTCCGCGATCCGCACCTGTCTTCTAGCAGCTCCTGAGAGCTTTTTACGTGCCAGATGTAAACGATTTACATCTGACGCGACGTGCCTTAGGGCAGGTGTTTCTGGAGGTTTAGCGGAACTGCCACTGCCTCCAGAGAGTTTCCTGTTCTCTGTTTCCGGGAGTTTCTCAGTAGGTGTTCGACCATCTGCTAATCCCTCCTCGGTTGGGTTTGCGGTTTCTGGTGCCGAGTGCGATTCAACTGGAATCTCCTCGACTTCCATACCCGCTATCTGTGTTGGGTCTTCTTCAACTGGAAGTTCCCTAGGGTTGTTTTTCATTATGGTTTCCATTTTGTTGCCACGAGAGTAGGGGAAAGGGTCGTCCACACCTGCGGTGCCCCCTGCGCAGGTGTAAGGCAGATCACTCTGGGAGGTCGCCATGTATCCCAGAGGCTCCGTTTGTGATACCTGACTAGCGCAGGTATCATCCATCCCTCGGCACGGGTCGCTTGACGCCTTGGATTAAGCCATGTTGTGGTGGCATTTGGTTTGAGATTGACTTAGAGATCCGCAGGCTTTGACCATTTCTGGTCATTCCCATTGGATTTTCCTTGTCAACCCCGTTATCCAGCGATACCACTTGGAGGTAGCCACCTAAGTTTCCGCAACCCATCTTCATCTCTCGTAGGAGGTGAACATGTGTTGACGCAAACTACTCGCTCTAACTTCGTTACAACCTCAACTAAAATAAGAGATGGAATTGGGTTCCAGCGCATTATCGTATAAATGCATTTCGTGTTGTATTCTCAAGTATTATCCATCTAGTCACTTATAGCATCCCATGTACACATTATAGCATTCCATGTACACGGCAAAAACTTTTGAAAATTCACATTTAAAATATAAAAATAATATCTACTTTGTTGTTAAGAATTCTTCGATTTTTTCATGACTTGAAGTGGAATATATACATGAACAAGAGTATTATTCGAAATCGTACGAAAAAAACATTCTTGATTTTGCAATACAATCCGGAGGATATGGCAAATCGAATACTATTCTTGAATTAAAATTCATTTTTTTGCAGCCATCCAATGGTCCGACGAACAGTACGACGAAACTTACGACTTCCGCACGAGAACCTGGTATACCGAGGCGTTCACATCGCCGAAAGATATCATCATCCTCTTGGACAGGTCAGGATCCACCAAAGGAACGCGGAGGACAGTGGCCATACAGGTGGTCAACCAGCTCCTCGACACCCTCAACGACAACGACTTCGTCAATATTTACACATTCACCAATACGACAGAACCTCTCGTTGAGTGTTTCAGTGACACTTTGTTTCAAGTAAGTGAAATTTACCAAGAAAAACATAACCGAATGATATCTGAACTGCAAAATGACGTGAGAATCTTAGAGGAATGGTGCCCTAGGAAGAGCACTGGAGTACCAAAACAATACTCATGTCTTCTAAACGCGGAAGGAATCTTGAGGTAATAATCTAGATTATCTGGCAAAACACCACCCGGATTTTCTGGAAAAAAAAACTTTTTCGCTTGATGGTCGTTATTCTCCAACCATAACACGTCCTGTGTGTTCTGGACGATTTATAACGGCCACAAACCGATCTAACGTTTGGTCAGGCTATTAGCGATCGAAGCGAGCGTTATTTCGTGAGTTTGCTTGCGAGCAATCAATTTGGATAGCTATCTCAGCCAAATCAGGATAGGTTGGGCCCCTTCTTTCACATGGGACATTTACTGGTTTTGTTTTCCTATAGACCGGATTCGACTTTTGTTTCAGTAAAAATCTTATTCCACAAATTCGATGTATAGCCCTCAGCAAATACCTTTCTGAATTCACTCATTCTCAAGCGATTATTCATTCTGGATTTTCATTCTCTGTGATATATTGTTTTTACGCTGTATGATTATAGTATGAAATAATTCAGGTGAGATCTTCAACCATCAGTAACTTCCTTCAAGACTAATTTGTTTCCACATTCTATAGACCTCCAAATTAAGATGTTACTGAATTACTTGATTATTTAGATGAAATTATGAATTTTAATAAAAAACTCATAGTAGGTGATTTAATATCAATTTTCCCACAAATAACAGTGATTCTACTAATTATAAATATACAGAGTGAGGCTTTTAATAGCCCCCCCCCTGTTAACTTTGGAACAACAATGAAAAAATAACGTATTGAATGATATCACCGATACTACTTTTTGAAATGGAATACATTGTGATTGCCCGATAGATGGCACATCAACCTAAAAATTTCAAATAGCATGGGGGTAAATGTAATTTAATTTTTACACTCTCCATCAAAATGGAAGTTATAATATCCTTACTACAAACAAATGCAGTGTTTCTTGGAATAAATGAGGTTATTATTATTATTCAACAGACAAATTGCATATCGTCGCATTCAGGATAAAAAATAGCGGTAAGAGTGGTAACCTTATGATGCGGCCAGTCGAAAAGGTAGATATCTCTATTTTTTTACTGATTCTGAATTTTAATCAATCAAGTTGCCAGAAAAAAAATATGTTCAATGTTTTGTGTGGAACCTCGAATTCTACGATCAAAATATCCCTAAACACCTGATATTTCAGGTTGATGTGCCATCTATCGGCCAATCACAATGTATTTCATTTCAAAAAGTAGTATCGGTGATACTTCATTATTCTCCGTCGAACCGTTTCAAAGTTAACGGGGGGGCACTAGTATTTCATTTCAAAAAGTAGTATCGGTGATATCATTTAAAACCTTTTTTTTCATTATTCTCCGTCGAACCGTTTCAAAGTTAACGAGGGGGGGGGGCTATTGAAAGCCGTACTTTATAATAAACAGATCACGAACAAAATTGAGTCAAATTATTTGACCAGAAAAACATACTTTTTGACTAACTTGCGACCAACTAAATTACAACATAAAAATTAGAAGATACTTCAATAACAATTAATATACATATCCATCGAAAAATCAGAAATATTGCTTTAAAAATTTACAAAAAACGCGAAATTATTAAAAATTCAGACAAATACTTTCTGATAATTTAAAGAGAACCCAATGTGGTGAACTTCAGTAATTAATTAATATGATTTTTAAGTGGCTAAAGATCTGTCTTCTAAGAAAATATATATGAGAATACGTGAAACCAATAACTGGATTACTGATTAATTAATTCGTGAAATAGAAGTTAGAAATAAAAAAAACTAAATACATTAAAAAAAAACAGAAAATGAAGAATTATTCACTGAATATAAAATTCAGATAAATGAAGTTGATGACATGATTAAAAGAACTAAATCAAAATATGAGATTAAAAAATTTGAAGAATCACAAGGTAATCCTAAAAAACTATGGTATACAATAAATCATTGCATAAAAAATAAATCAAAATTCACAAAAACAGATATTAAATCTTTACTAGTAAATGGCCAAATGATCAATCATGAATAAGGGATAGCAGAGAAAATGAATTCACACTTCTCAACTATTGGTGAAAATACAGCAAGAGAATTGATACTATACCACCAAATAACAATAATTCAACATTGGTTCTAAACCCCACTGATGAATACAAAATTATGAATATATTAATACCCTAGAAAAAACATGTCCTAATCCAGAAGGTGTGATTATACGAGTTATTGTACAATTAAAAAATATTTTGGCAGAACCATTAGCCAAATTAATCAATAAATCTTTCATAACAGGAATTTTTCCCAATGAATTGAAGCATGCATCAATAAGAGCAATATATACATGTGGAAATGCCCAAAATCCAAACCATATCGGGGCTTGTGGCTCAGTGTCACGAGCGTCGGTCTTGTGTCAACTGTTTCCACCTGGCGCGGGTTCGATTCCCGCAGCTGGTGAAAAATTTTTTCAAGGTCCCAAGAGTGGTTTCGGATCCCACTAAAAAAGGTAAGGTCCCCGTGATCTTAACTCGTACAAGTTTTCATTAACTTCTGAGGGTTGGTCAAACAACTAAGAAGCGGTTAAAAACAAAAACAGAAAACAATATATAGGCCCATAGCATTAATAAGCATATTTTCCAAAATAATTGAAAAATTAATAAAGAAAAGAATTGTAAATTTCATAAATAAAATTATTGATTTGATTTTAATCAATTTGGTTTTTAAGAAAACAGTGGGTCACAAGCTGCAGTACTAGAAGTAATTGATTTTATACAAGACAGACTTGACAGAAGAATTATGTAATAGCAATTTTTGGGACCTTACGAAAGCTCTTGACACAGTTGACCGTATAATTCTTTTGAAATATCTCGATTTAATAGGAATCAGAGGTATCACGAATAATAACGTACTAAAATCTCAACCTCAATAATAGAGCCATTAAAACTAAAATAAATAATTTTGAATCAAAAAAATTATATATAAATAAGGGTGTTTCTCAAGGATCTGTGTTAGGTCCAATTTTATATTCATTATATATTCAAAATATTTCTAAAATCAATTTAACTAGTGAATATACCATATGTGCAGACAATACAGTTCTTTTATATGCAAAATGAAAACTCTACAATTCTACAATATACGATAAACAAAGAACTAAAGAAAATTAAAAATGGCTCCATTCTAACCTTTTGTAAATTCCATAAAAAATATTATTCTCCACCAACGAAATAAACGAACTAATAATTCAGTTATTCGTATAAAAATACTTTGCTTGAAACAAACTTCACAAATCAATATTTGGATTGATGAAAATTGAAACAGGACAAGCATATTGACATTCTCAAACTTAATACTTATATAGCAAATTTATTTATTCATTCTCATATCCTCAGTCGAATAAACTATTTAATAAATATATGGGATTATTGTTAAAAATATAATTCCAACAATATGTCTGTATTATACAAGAAATCATTAGGAGTTCTGTATCGTCTTCCATATGATATACCAACAGATCAACTATTTGATAAAACGAATACATTTTCTTTTTCTTTGGAAGAACACTATACAATCAACACTCTAATTATTAGCTTATGATATTATTGATAAAAAACTGATATCTGATTTCATATCAAACAAAAAGAAACTCCGAAACTCTACTCATCACACTAGACAATATAACTCGTTCCATCTTGAAGCTACACTAGGACGAAAAAAAAATTTTCATATGAGGCATTTCAAAATGCAATAATCTACCCGATGATCTGAAAAAATGTAACAATACATTTCAATTTGAAATAAAAATAAAAATATACATTCTATCACAAAGAAATAACTGATTCATTCATTTCACAACCTCCATTGCTTTTTTACACGCACTTCACTTGTATGTTTGTTTATAACCGACTCCTTTGGGCGCGATTTTTACCCACTTTAAACGATCAGATTTCATTCAAACTCTGTAGATTTATCGAGGACCGATGAGAAACACTAATTTGATAAGATTATTCCATTTTTTAATTTGCAGAAAAATAATAAAATAATAGTTAAAAAAAAACTAAAAAAACACGCTTTTATAAATAAACCAAACTAAAAGTAGGAAATAACAATAGTTTAAAAAACTAAAAAACAGCTTTTAGGGAACACTAAAAAAATAGAAAATAAGAAAACATTTATTTTATTTAAAAAAAAGCGTGGGGTGCATGGTATCGCCTCGGCCAACAATCACCTGTGATCTGGAGACATTTCTTACTTTACTGCCCTACTGTGTAATGTACTATATAAATATTGATACCATGCACTCCACGCTTTTTTTTAATATTTTTTTTTTTTTTAATTTTT
The DNA here is from genome assembly GCA_018342105.1 of Gonioctena quinquepunctata. Taxonomy (NCBI): domain Eukaryota; kingdom Metazoa; phylum Arthropoda; class Insecta; order Coleoptera; family Chrysomelidae; genus Gonioctena; species Gonioctena quinquepunctata. The sequence goes on along the minus strand of JAFIRS010003849.1, from coordinate 16,615 downwards.
TTAGTTTGGTTTTCTATAAAAGCGTGTTTTTTAGTTTTTTTAAACTATTATTCATGACTATCCTATGTTCATTAGTTTCAAATGTATTATCAAATATTTTTTAATTATTTAATTCTTTATCAATATTAATAATGTCTGAATATTAGTGATTATGTTAAAATTATTTTCCAATAAATTTAATACTATTAAAAATCACTCTGAACCATGTATAATCTCATACCAGTTAATAACTGTCTGATTATACATATTATTCTATTTTTTAACTGATATGTCCCATTTCTAATTATATATATATATATATATATATATATATATATATATATATATATATATATATATATATATATATTACATCTTTTCTTGGTTTTGGATTCTTGAAAAATTAGGTCTACGTACTTGCAGGTTATAATTAATTAAAATATCTTATGAACAATGTATTCCCTTGCAGATTACCAAACAATCAATGTAATTATATAATTTAAAACATTAAAAAAAGCTCACAACAAGGGCCGAAACGTATTTTGTTCAAAATATATAAATTAAAAAAAAAACGACCTAATTTTTCAAGAATCCAAAAACCTTAGAAAGATGTAACTAACATATCAAACAGGATTCAAGAACTACCCAAACCAATATATATATATATATTATATATATATATATATATATATATATATATATATATATATATATATATATAATATATATATATATATTCATATTACGAAAAAATTACGAGTATTGAACTCAATGAAACATGACATTATAAAAATAACATCATTTAACTACGCGGGAGACCAAATAATGATTATAAACGTCACGTGGAATGCCATAAAAATAAAAACAAAGGTTCCTTAAACCTAGATGTACACCGAAACTAGTACCTAATTATGAGTTGAAAAATCGAATTTAAACGGTTTTCTTCACATAAAGGATTCAATATAAAATTGAACCAGAGAAAGGTAGATCTCAGGTGAAAAACAACTACTTTCCTGGCAAATACCACGCAGAACGTTGAATGATATTCACCTGAAAATCCATGCATACTTCCATAAAATATCAATGGACATTGAATGCAAATGTTTCTTTCTGATAAGCTCGATTATGTTTTAAATTTGTCGTGTTCACCTAACAATCCATACCGGTTTCAGGCTTCTTGGCCCTCATGTACAGGATAACCAGCCAAAGTCAAAACTCTGGCAAGTGGACACAACGTAAAAAACCTATCGTCTTGTAACACCTATATGCGGAAAGATAAACTTTAACTGGCGGTACCTGTGACAGCATCGAAAATCTCCCCTCGATGGTTTCAAATAAAGATTCCTTTCGTAGAGTGGAGCCCTCAGCATATAGTGAGAGATGAGGCCAAAGCCTGAAACCGGTATGCGTTGTTAGGTGAACACATTAAATTAAACATAATCGAGCTATAGAAGAAACATTTGCATTCAGTCCATTGATATTTATGGAAGTATGCGGATTTTCAGGTGAATATCTCAACGTCTGCGTAACAGAAGCGGTTTTCACCTGAATCTATTGTAGATACTATGAAAGAAACTTTCATTCGAATATCCCCACTGGCCTTATCTCACTTTGCTGACGGCCCAACTCCGAAGGAATCTTTTTTAGAAACTATATGGGAGATTTCGATTTTCTTTCTGTCATAGGTACCGCCGTTAAGTTTATCTTCCGGCGTACCTATAGGTTTAAATCGATGATGGTTTGTTTCGTTGTGTCTCCTAGCAGAGTTTGGACTTTTGGCTGGTTATCTCCGACTGATGAGGGCCAAGAAGCCTGAAACCGGTATGCGGATTGTTAGGTGAACACGACTTAAATTAAACATAATCGAGCTTATCAGAAAGAAACATTTGCATTCAATGTCCATTGATATTTTATGGAAGTATGCATGGATTTTCAGGTGAATATCATTCAACGTTCTGCGTGGTATTTGCCAGGAAGTAGTTGTTTTCACTGAGATCTACCTCTCTGGTTCAATTTTATATTGAATCCTTTATGTAGAAGAAAACCGTTTAAATTCGATTTTCTATTCATTCCACTTCACATTGGCACTTATCTCTCACTATATGCTAGACGGGCTTGCCACTCCTACTGAGAAGGAATCTTTTATTTAGAAACCTTATCGAGGTGGAGATTTTCAGTGTTTCTTTCTGTCACTAGGTACCGCCAGTTAAAGTTTATCTTTTCCGGCGTACCTATAGGTGTTACAAGATCGATGATGGTTTGTTTACGTTGTGTTCACTTCAGCCAGAGTCCTTTGGACTTTTGGCGTTGACTTCTCCGTACTGATGAGGGCCAGAAGCCTGAAACCGGTATGCGGATTGTTAGGTGAACACGACTTAAATTAAACATAATCGAGCTTATCAAAAGAAACATTTGCATTCAATGTCCATTGATATTTTATGGAAGTATGCATGGATTTTCAGGTGAATATCATTCAACGTTCTGCGTGGTATTTGCCAGGAAAGTAGTTGTTTTTCACCTGAGATCTACCTTTCTCTGGTTCAATTTTATATTGAATCCTTTATGTGAAGAAAACCGTTTAAATTCGATTTTCTATTCATTCCACTTCACATGGCACTATCTCTCTCTAATTATGGTTCATCAGAAAATAGATTACCTATTTATAAACAACCCTAACTAAGAAGCGATACAGCTGCATCCTAGTAAGCGAGACAATGTAATTATATTCAAAAATCAAACAAAGCCAACTGAATGGTATAGTAGATTAAATTTTTCTCTGTATGTGGAAAACGAGGATATATAAACAGTTTTGGAACAATAAGAGCCATTCCATTCGGTCATTCCATTCGGGTATTCATTTCAAGTCGGTATGTACGTTAGATGCGTATTGTATTGTATTGTTGTAAAATGTACATGATGATTCATCAACTCGTGGAAATTCTTATTTGAAACTCATCCCCATATCTGTTTATAAATGTTTTGGGGTAGTGTTCAATATCTTATTCATATCAGCAGCAACATTTTGACCATTACCAACACCATACATTTATAGCAACTAAAATATACTTATAACCTCTTTTACATCGGGGTCGGATTATTTCAACCAATCAGCTTGAATAACGATAACATTTCATTCTGAAAGTTTTCCGGGCTGATTTATGTAATTTCTACAAAAATGTAGTACGTTTATCTTTATCCTAAATCCCCTCATTCGAGGTATTTTCTATTAGAGTAGAATATGGAGAACATTGGATTCCTCTTCACTGAAATATATATCCTCCGAGAATGTGTGAATTTTTCAGATACAGGAAAGGTGTGAAGGTTGTGCCATTTTGCAAAATGAGAAAAGTTTTCAGTCCCTAGTTGCTATAAAATGAAGAATGAATTTGATATAATATGATAAGGAACCAAATATAGAAAATAGTGCTAACCGCTGATGATTCTAAGAGAACTTCTGATTTTATATGAGGTGTGTGTGTCTTTTTAATTTCGTAGGGTCCAAACCTAAAACCCTACACTGGATATATACGGCTATTATCCGCCTGACATTGCGCACGGGTTCATCATCTGGTAGACCAGCACCACTAACAGAAAGTCAGAAATGAACTTGATAAAGTTACAACGACTGGCTTGTCTAGGAATGACAGGTGCCATGAAGATGCCTACCAGAGATTCAGAAGTTCTGCTAGAACTAACACTCTGCACCTTGTCATCGAGCATGAAGCCATGCGTACTTTGCCTACAGACACAAAGGCGCAAGCCAATGGACCGGCACTGAAGCGCTGTGGACACTACGATATTTGGAACAAAGCAATCCTATCATCGGAAAGAAACAGCATCCTCCGGTTCTGAATTCCATAAAACCTAACATTGTGATCCCCGAGGACTTTTTGAAGTCGAGGACTACTGTCATTTACTCGGACATCAAGGCAATTATGGCGTTAGGATCAAATAATTCGCATTTGGTGTCCGAGGTAGAAACCCATAGAGAGTTTATCAAAACAAGGAAAGTCCGCCTCATATGGATCCCAGGAATCAGGGTGTATCTGGAAACAAAGAGGCAGACATAGTAGCCGAGATACGATTGGGAAAGACTCCAGTCGAACCGAAACCAATATTAGGAACACCCAGAAGCATGGCAATCTCATATATGGAAGAACTCCTGCAGAAGCAGTTCATCGAAACATGACAAAAGCGCCTCATGAGACAATCAAAGATCCATATGAAGGGGCCATGGAAGAAACTATCAAAGAGATCCTGCCACTCGAAAGACGGGATATCAGAACTGTGACTGGGCTCTTAACGGGACACAATCTCCTGAACAGGAACTTGGAACTGATCGGAATTATAGACGATTCCCTATGCAGAATAGACTAGAAGATGACGAGACATCGTCGCGCATCCCAATCATTAGGGATTTTTCATAACAAAAATAACTACCAGGAAACCGATTGTACCATCATACGAAAGACAATGTTGTTATATCTTGTTATGTTTCCTACTCGCAACCCTCGTTGTTTGATTTGTTATAATCAATTAAAAGCAAAAAATCAGTTTTTTTTCGTTTCGCTTGTAACATGAAAACTCATGAAGCAATATCGATGCCCTCGATGGACGGGTTGTAGAGCCAAAATGAAAAAATAGGCCCCAGCACGACTCGATTGTATTTTAGGCAACGGAAAAATCATAAAAACCGGAAAAATCACATTTTCAAATATTCATAACACCATATTTTCCAAGTTGTGCGCGGCTTTCCCCATAAAGTGATTGATATGTGAAAATTTGGGCGCTTGGATCATTAGTTTTTGCATAATTGAATTTGATTTTTTAAATTTTTTGGGCCGGGGCGCGTTATGGTGGTTTGATTTCCATTTTCCAAAGAACATACAAAGGGGAAATGTAGTGCATATTCTCATTTTGCGTTGGGGAAAAAGGTGAAATACTTGCAAATATGACCAAAAAAAGGCGAGGGTGAAACGGCGGGGGTAGGGGGTAAGGGGATTTATAACTTTGCGCAGCGCACTTGTATATAATATATCCCCCCGTCTGCTGCCTTTCCCCTACCAGCCGTTGCATGCGCCCGTTTTTTTGGTCATGTTTGCAGGTATTTCCCCTTTTTTCCCTTTTTAACGGGGAAAAGAGAACAGCGTTTTGTAGTACTATTTCCCTTGCAAAATTTTAAAAAATTTAAATCAACCACCATGCCATCACTGCAAAAAACTTAAAAAAAATTCAAATTGCAATTATAAAACCTAATGATCCGACACCCTATCTCCAAAACCATGAAGAAATATCAATCACTACTATATTGCAAAGGCCTTTGAAAAAAAAAATGGCGGTGTTATAATTTAAAGAAAATCGATTTTTTTGGTCATTCCTTTTTTTTTCCGTTACTAATAATCCGATCGGCCCCCAATTTTTTTTTTCGGTTTTGATTCTCTTTTCGTCCGTTGAAAGCATCGTTTTTTGTTTCATTGTTTTTTTGTTTATAACAAATTATGCAATTATATTTGGGGAGTCGAAAATATAATGTAATATAATATGAATCGTCTTTCGTATGAGGCACGGCCTGTCACTTTTTAAGAATCACCATTTCCTGTTTTTGTTGGGGTTTAACTGAGTGCCCCGTTTTGGGATCAACTTTGTAGCAAATTTTTTGAACTCAGAAGATGTAAAAGAGATTCATAAAAAAACTGCAAATTTTTCCCCAAGAAATCGGCATACCCGGAATCTCAGATCAGGGGGACAATTCCCCCATTTATTTAAATCAAAATAAAGGAATGGATAAACTACCAATCACCTTCCATCCCCAATATATTTATAGAAAACCTATTCAGTTCGTTATAATAATAAATAAAAATTAAAAGGGGAAAAAAAAAAATTCAAAAGATTTTTTCATTGGATAAATTTTCTTTTTCTAACTTACTACTTCTTTTTTTTTTTTTTGGGGTGGGGGGGGGGAAATTTTTTGGGGCACCTCCGAGTAAGACAGTGTGGACTCACTCTTTTTAGTTCGGGGGGGCTCTATCCCCCCCTTTTCCGCCTCCCCCCAAAACCCCCCGGGGGGTTGTTTGGTCAAGACCCGAAAATTGCGCCTAGTGGCCCATTGTATATTGTCTGTTGCCCCTTTAACAGCACCCATTCATAATCCCCCCCCGCACAAGTTTTACAGGTCCTCTACGGGGTGTTGGTTACAGTCTCGTTCCGAATTGGTTGCCCGTATATTGACTGTATTCTGCGTCAAACCCCCGCATTTTCACAGTTTTTTAAATCTGTTTCTGGTTTGATAATCAGCATGTTAGGTCGCCATTTAACACCCTTTTTTGAGGTGCTATTTTATTTTCGTGTCCGTCGTGAGCCTCGTAATTTTCATGCGTTTCCTTTTTTAATTAACAGGTCGCTTTTTTTTTTTTGGCATTTTCCGGCTTTTTTTTCCGAATAAAATCTCTACGCGCTCGTACAATCCCTTTCCCCGGACCTCGGGGGGCTGTCCTGGACCTGGTTTGTTTTAGATCTTTTTCTGGAGTTCGTCGGCTTTTCATTTCCCCTAGATCCCTGGGGTTTCCGACACCCAAATCAGCTTACCGGTTTGTTCACCAAATTTTCAGTCCATACCCCGTTGGGGGGTCCTTCCTGGCTACTTAGAGCCTTCAGAGCCCCGGCTGTCAGAATGTGGGGCTGTTTTTCTATTATTCTCCTATTATTTTTTTTTCCCCCCCAAAGGGGTTGCAGACCCCTGAAAAAGAGGTGTAAATAAAAGCTCCTGGCCTTGGGTTTTTGGGGAAAATTCCTGCTCTTACCATTCTCAACTTTGATCCATCTGATCTTGCCCGAGAATGGTTTGAGTTCTTGTTGTCCCATACAGTTATATCTGGGGTTGCTACCCTTAGGCTTGTCAAAGGAAATGGGTTCGAATGGTCTGATCTCAGGTCAAGCACGTCCCCGGGTTACAATGCTTACGATTCTCATGGTCCTGTCCCAACATTTATGTAGTCCCCTTTTTTCTCAGTATGAAGTTACCTAGCTTGCCTCTTCTTGTATCATCAAGTGAAAAAGGGGGCAATCGGGCAAATCTCCAAAAAGCAGGGGGGTTGATTTCTTCCCCAAAGCCTACGCAGGCAAAAATTTTGCACTTGGTTTTAGCGCCCTTTCCTTTTTGGGCCCCACATCAGGGGGGGGTACGTTATAGGGGTTACCACCATGTTAAACCAATCTATCCCCTTGGTTTTAACCCCCCCTTTTTCCCAAAAAAAGGGGGGGCCGCGAAAATTAAGGTTTTCCCGCTTTTCTGGTCACTTCCATCAGATGGTGGTTAGGCAATTTCAATAACACCCCCAAAATTTTTTCCTCCCCGCTTTTTTTTTCCTTGAAGTTTATTGTCCCCGCCCCGACGTCCAGTGTGTTACTTTTGGGGCTTTTTTTTGGGGGGTTATGTTAACCCTCCACGTCCGTTCATTTGGTTTTCCAAAATTTTGGGCCTCTTGTACGATCCCCAAGTAGTATTGACTATGTCGTCAGGGGCCCAAAATTTCATGACCTTTTCTTTTTTTACGTCCATGACCAGTTTCCACAGGACTGGAGAAAGAACTCTCCTCCTGCAGCATTTCTGGCGCTCGGGGCCCTACAGTCTTTTCATTAGGGTTGTGTGTATCCCCATGAACCTGATGGATAAACTCTATCAAAAAGGAACCGTTGAAAACTCTATGAAGGTTTTTTTTTCTTATCTAAATTGACGGCTTCAGAAAGTCGGGATGAATCACATAAAACAACAAAAACTGAACATTTTAAACCCTATCGACGGGAAGGGGGCCCCCCCAGGGGTCAGTGCTGGGCTCATATTATTTATTTTTTTGAAAAGTTACCATTTTTCACGATGAAATACTTTCTTCATGCATGACCCCAAATTTTTTCCCCCGACAAAAACAGGTCATTAAAATAAAAAAACCGCTGGAAGCACTTGCAATGGTCTTATGCCCTCACTTTCCTAAATGCCCCCAAAAACCCAATCATATGGATTTCACACTGGAAAACAAAAAAATTTTAAAAGACATGTGATAAACCGAAACTATAGATAAAAGGAATGTTTTCGTGGTTATAAACGGGACCAACATTTATCGTTCAATTTTGAACAAAGTAAAACATTGAACACTAAATGTTTATTTGAGACCCTAAAACCCATTCTGGATATTTATGGAATCCCTTTTTTTCCCCTTTTTGGGAAATTCAATGTAAATTACTATGGAAAACATTTGGGAAAATTCGTCTAGGTTCAAATTTTTTTTGTTGAAAAAAAAGAATTGTGCGGTGTCTAGCCCTGTTGACCCTTTTTTTTATAAAAAATATCTTCGTTGTTTTTTTTCGGTTTTGAAATTGGAATATTGACCCCTTTTTAAATTTTGAAAAAAACCCCTTATTCCAAATTTTCCCCCCCCCGGTAACATAATTTTTTTTTTAAATATATAAAATGTCGAAAAAAGTTAAATGAAAATTCCAAACTTCCCACCCCGATTGAAATCTAATTTCAATCAAATTTTCATCTTCTTTCAACATTTTATTCCAACTTTCATGGAAAGTCTTCTTCACTCTTTTATGTGGGGGGATAATAATTTGACTGTCGGCCTTTAAAAAACCCAAATTGTGTTCTTACTTCTGCTGATCAATTTGTCCGTCGACACCTGGATAGACCTTTTCCCACGATCCTTTTCCAAAACATTTTTTGGAGTTTCTCGTCGTAATTATAAAATGCCCCCTATCCAATTTTTCTGGGGTCTCTTAAACCTTTTTTTCTCCTTCAATGTAGGGGGTATTCTCTAACCATCGTCCCAGAAACAATCAAAAAAAAAATTAGGAGATTTTCAATTTTTTCAAAATCAATTCCCCCCAAAAAAATGGCCGGAACTCTTGGGTTGGATTTTCTAAAAAAAGTGATTGGGTGTTGCTCATCCCCGGGGTTAAAAGGGGAGGGAAAAAGTGGTCTGCTGTTGACTTTTTTTAGCTTAAAAAAAAGTCAATAATTTCTTCTCTGGGTGATTTCTTTGTGTGCCCCCAAAAGCAATTTTGATAGACCTTATCAGTCCCCCCCAACTGTGGACTTGCAGGAGGGTTGAAAACAAATTTTTTCTTTAGAGATAGTTCCCGGGATCCATTTGACGTTCTGCCATCCCCTTTGCAGTTGTTTTCACCCACAGATTGGTCCCGTTATCAAAAAAAATATTCTGGGGACAACCTCTTCTTCCTGCCATTCTTGGGATAGCCGATCCCGAATCCGTGGTCATGTTGTCAAACTAAATGGATGGCTCTTGTATGATGCATGTGAAAAGCACACCATATGTTTTTTTTTCCTTCTTCCTACGGTGATACCTAAAGGGCCAAAAAAATCCATCCAAAAAAGGAAAATGGTCACAAAACGTTAAGTCTAAAAAGTGGAAGATTGCCATTTCTGGAACAATCGGGACTGCTCTATGATTTTGCAGTGTTGACAGGATCCCACGCTTCTCAGCGCTCTTGCCCTAAATTGGGGTTTTGTCTCAATTCATTGGGACGAATTTTTTATTATGGTGGATTTCGAATGATAATGTCTTTTATAACGTTTTTTTGTCCCAAAATTTAAAAGGAAATTTTTTTTCACCCCAAAGAATGAGATGTTAATATTTTTTCTGGACTCTAAATTTTATTATCCCAAAAAGGGCGAAAGGGTTTTAACTTATTTTTTTTTGTTAATGGTTTTTTTTTTTTCAAATTTTGAATTTGTTCTGAAATCGTTTTTTTTTTATTCTCAATCCATACTATTCAATAAAAATTTCTTCGGTAGCTTTGGGTCTTTTTTTTATGTGAAGGTCTGATTTTCTTGATGGGTAAAAAATTTCATAACCACGCTGTTGCTCGTCAATCTGAACCATGAGGAGGATCTGTTGATGTCTGGTAAGAATCGATTCTTGTACTGAGGTTTCGCTATAAATTCTTTTTTTTTTTTCCCCAAAACTGCGCTTAAGTTCAACCTAAAATTAAATGGGTTTTAAAGGAGGGGGGAAATCTTCTTTTCCCTAATGAGGACGTGTGAAAATTAAATTCATTTCTGCTTTATAAACAACGACTGCAAAACTTTAGAACTGGTCAAAATACGTAACTTATTTTTTTTGGGAATGAAAAAAAATCAAAATATAGCACCTTGGTATGTGAAATCCTCTTATATGTTCTAGTTGAAACAAAACTGATCCTTTTTCCATTTTTAGTTTCAGCTAAGTCTTCATCCCATGTGACCCCCGGGTTGCCATATCTCCTGGGTAAAATGTTTTCTTTAACAGAAATATCATTCAAAATAGGGGTCAAACCAAACATCAAAATTCTGAATCCCTTTCTTTCCCCTTTCCTTTGAAAATACTTGGAATTTGTTTGATTTTATTTGAATAAAAATGTGTCTTTTTTTAAAACCCCCTTAAAACCCCGGACTCTTTCCTTGGCAAGTCACTATCTGAATCAAGATCTTCCATCCCCACCTGTTCTCAATTCACTGGGGAAAATATTTCATTGCCTGTTTTAAAAATTCCAAATCAATTCTTACCCAGGAATCCTCCCCTTTTATGGATTTCAGAACACGATTTTTTTAAATTGGGCCCTTTCCCTTTTGAAAAATATCTAAGTAATCATCGACATAATGTCGAGGGGAAAAAACTCAACCGCTCTCAAGCCTCTTTCCCCCAATTGAAAAACTTTTTTTTTCATTATAAAAGTTGCACATGAGGGTGAAAATGCGACCCCCAAAAATCACATTCATTCTATAAACTTCGATCTCTCCCCCACAGTGGGTTTTTTCCCAAAAAAACCTCTGCGCTCTGTCTTAGAATCTAGAGTTGTTTTTGGGGGAAAACAAGACATCTTACCGTTCTTAGTTTTTAAACTCAAACTTTTTTTTTAATTTTTTTTCCAAAAACCACTTGCCCCGTAGCCCCAAATTCTATCTGCAGCATGCTCGCTCAACAGGATGACAGTAGATGGTTCATCAAACAGTAAAAAAGGGGGAGTATTCTCCCCCCGGGGGGAGAAAGAAGAACTGGGACGATTCTAAAACCCTCTATCTAAAAGTAAAAATTTTTAAAAAAACATTTCTTTTTTGTTGGGGCTGTCTTTTCCCGATGATGACCGTCGATTGTTGGGGGAAATCTTTGATGATATTTATTGCATCCCCCTGATGGATTTTTTTTTTTTTTTGGTTTTTACATGTACTCTATGATGTCTAGGCTCAAACAAAAAAAAAAATTTTTTTGTCTACCCCTCCATTTTTTTCAATACATATTTTTTTATAAGAGAAGCAGTTTTTTCTAATTTGTGATTTTTTTTTTTAAATACTCACAGAACATCACGTCTCTTTTCTACATCCGGAATGTGGTAGTACATTACAAATCTCTTTCTCATGCCCTTTTCCAGTTCTAATGTTGTAATGGAACTTTTGCATCTGCAATCTCCGACCAGAAAAAAAAAAATCTACAATGGTAAAACCGACATTTTTTTGTTTTTTTCACATTTTACCACTTTCCCAATTTCAAATTAGAAGTTAGTTTCAATCATATCTGAAAAAGTTGTGGGTTAAATAAAAAATGTGACTGACAAAAAATTTTTTCCAAAGTGACTTTTAAATTTTTGTATAACATTAAAAAATTGGGTGTTTTTTTCCGCTTCTCTAAAAAGGGGGAAAATTTCCCCTTACCGTGAAATCAAATCCTGAATGAGGGGTTGGTTTGCCAAATTAGGATTCAAATTTGTATTTTTTCATAATTTCCTAGTAAAACCCAAAAAACCCTGAAAGAATCTCGCGGTTTCCTTTTTAACATTTCAAAGTCAGATATATTTTCTATGTCAGTAAAACCACCCTTAAACCCTGAACTGAAAATGAAATGAAGCCAATTTTTTGATCTCCCTGAAGATCGGCAATTCTTTATTCGGGGGTTGTTTCCCAGGGGAATTGGCTGAATTTATTTTCTTCACCTTTATTTTTCCGGGTTTTTCCTTGGGCATCTTGACAGAATACATTCCTTCCCCCTTCCGGCATCTTTTCCCCTTTTCCAAAAATCAAAACTTTACCAGACCTGAACTCAAGGATATGGATTTGAAAATTTTACCAGAAAAATAAATTGATCCATTGTTTATACGAAACTTTTAAAAACCCTATTGAGTACTTCTGTTTCTTTCCCAAAACCCCAAATTTTTCTATCAAAATTGATTCTCTGCTTTTATTAGATCCCCGATCCGGACTCTCTTCCCAAACTCAGCTTCCAATTCTTTCTGGATCAGCTCCTTCTGAATTCCTAGTTCTTGCCAGATTTCCAATTTTTTTTCTCCCCTTTTGGCCATTTTTTTTTCTTTAAAGGAAATTGCTTTTTGTTCTCGGACTTTGACGGTACTTTGGACCGTTTTTTTTCCTTAAAGCCCCCCATCCATCTGTTCTTTTGGGTGGCGGGTTTTTCCCTTTTTTCTCTCTTTATCCTCCTCCCCTTGCTTGTGGACATTTTATTTTTTTTCCCCGCAAATTGGTATCCTTTTGCTCGAAGGACCAAATTGTTGAAGCACCGGCTTCTTTTTGTATAATAAATACCCAAATCTGTCTGAAATTGAATTTTTTTTTTTTTTGGAAATTTACTATTTCAAATCACTTGTCAAAACCTCCTAATATTCCATATCCCAGGTAACATAAAAAAAAACAAATTTATACAAAGTGTACAAAACAAAGTTAAATGGGAAAAATTCTATAAATATATATTTTTATATATATATATATATATATATATATATATATATATATATATATATTTTTATATATATATTTTTTATATATATATTATTTTTAATTTTTCCTTTAACCTGGGGGGGATATTTTGGCTTGTTTTTCTTGGGTTTTTGGTTTCCCCCCAAAAACCCAAAAAAAATATAATATTTATATAATATATATATATATATATATATATATATATATATATATATATATATATATATATATATATACGGGGAGTCTGCTTAAGTTGGCTACACATGGAAAACTTTTTTTTATTTTAAAAAAAAAAGTTATTAAAAATAAAAGTTTCTCATGGCCTAAAAGCCAAGATGAAACCATCGGATTAAAAATTCTAACAATCTTATACGGGGGGATGCCCAAAAAATATGAATTTTCTCAAAAGTAGAGTAACTTTATTTTTTAAATATCGAAAATTGTTATGATGAAAGGGTTGTTGGGAAGAAAATATGTTTCAATATGCAATGACATCCTTCTAATTAAAAAAATCTTTTTTTCAAATTTTTTAAAATTATCAATACCGAACATTTATCTTTTTCTTTCATTACAAACATGTTAACCTTTCCTTTCCCGTTTAGAAATCAATGAGCAAACCCAAACAATCAAAATTTTTTAAAAAAACTAATGAACATTGAACAGTTGATAACCAATTGGGGTTTTTGTCTGTCTTGAAAGCATTTCAGTATCCTTTAAATTAATAATACCATGATAATTCTTTTTTTTAGTAATAATTTAACGAACATTATTAGCTCCCTAAATTAAAACCCTAAAACATATCCGCCTTCTCTTTCAATACAGGTAATTGTTCTATCAATTTTTTTTAATACCTTTCCCAACCCAAAGCCGGGTAATACTCTGAACGCATTCTGTAATGACTCTTTCCAAATGGGAACATCTGGGTGGTTTTGAAGATACATTTTTTTCCCTTTGGGGTAATCCCAAAAGGGAAAAAATCAATTTGCGTAAAATCGGGATACCGAGGGGCCAAAAAATTTCAGAAAACCGATTAATAACTCTTTCATTAAAACGTTTTTTTATGGTTTTTTCCTTTTACCTTACCTACTGTGGCAGGGGGGGCCCATCCTGTTGGAACCATATTTGTTGACGTTGTTGTAAAGGAAATCGCCCAATTCATTCTAAAAAAAAGGGGCAATTAACGGTCCCCATTCAAAGTCCATTAAAAAAAAGGTAAAATTATTTTATTTCGGTAAATTCCCCCCCCACATTTGTTTTGAATGTATATTTTGGTCCGAGTTTTGATGGTAAAATTTGGATTATATCCCTCCCCAACGGCTAGAGACTGTTCCATTTGATGTAAATGTTGATTCATCCGAAAAAAAAAATATGTCTTTTAAACGAATTCGAATCGTCTATCATGATCTCCTGGTCATAACGTATGAATAAATCGGGGCTTGTATGGGTGGAACTTTTTTTTTTTTAATTTTGAAACCATATTTTTCTATTAATGGGGTTTTCATAAAAGGCTCCCCTTTTAAAGATATTTTAGGATGTTCGAAAACAAAAATTTCTTTTAAATTAAATTCATCTTGGAAAAATCCGTTGTTGGCGTTTGTTGCTAAATTTTTTTTCCACCCCCCCAAAGTCTCAACATAGTAAAAATTTTTTCTCTGGGTGTGGGTTTTTTAAAAAAATTTTCTGCAGCTTCTTTTTAAGGTTTAAAATTTTTTCCCCAAAATTCCAAATTTCAATTTTTCTTCAGTACTTAATGTTGCTGGCTTTTCTACTGTTGCTGGCTTTCCCCTCCAAATTTTATAATATTTTCCCCCCCAAATTTTAAAAAAATAACTGATTTTTTGAATATCACTGTCAAACATTTTACTATCGACTTTCCCCCTTTTTGAATTCCCAATAATTACAGTTAAATTTTCGTTGTTTTGTAGAATTTTTGAAAAAAAAAAATACCATAAATTAATCGACTGCATGTTTGAACGATTTTCAATTCGAAAAACTTTTCACAATAACAATTTTCGACATTTTGGGGAAAAAATTAAATTACTTTATTCTTGGGTAAAAAATTTAAAAATTTTTTTTTATACCTCGTATAAGATTGATCAAAAATTTTATATCTTAAGGGTTTTTTTCTTGGGGCCTTTTGACCATCAGAACTTTTACGAAAAGGGAAAAACTTTTTTTTTTGTAAAATCAATAATAAAAAATTTTATGGAGCAACTTAACGACCCCTTTTTTTTTTTATATATATATATATATAAAAAAAAAAAAAATATTAAGCTCTTTATCTATATTACAGACAGCGTGGAAAATTAATCAAGAATGGGAAACAAAACATAACCACGACACTGTAAAAAAAAATTTAAAAAAAAATTACATTTCCCAAAAGCCCCTCCTACAATAATCCAAAAAACACCAGATATCCTTGGACTTCGACTTTATAATGTCCCCCCAAAAAAGGGAAAAAAAAAAATTTATAAAAAGTGCCTATATTCAAAATGAAAAAAAAATACTTTCTCCCCCGACCACTGGCCCTACGGTATAAAAAAGGGCTACATTGATAATCCTGTTTGGAATGGGTTTTTTTACATAAATGTGTTTTAAAATTATTGTTTTCTGTTTTTTTCAATCTAGGGATAGTTTTTCAAAAAAAATGTTTCAAGTGATTGTTTTCTATACTGTCTATTATTGAATTTTTTTACCAAAAATGTTTTCCACCCGGGGTTGTCCAATGGGTACTCAGCTCGATGGATTGTATAAAAAAACAATACAATGATTCTGTTTTTTGCATTGGGTCTTTACAGGCCACAGGGTTTTTTCCCCCCCCCGTCTAAGAGACCTGATGTTTTTGGGCTATAGAGGTGTTATCAAAAACTCTTGCTATGTCTAGAAAGGCCGCTATCAATACCTCTTTGTTTTCAGCGTATTATAACCCCTCTAGTTTGTGGGTGTCGTTTCGTTGGGGTTTTCCAATTTTTCCCATTTATTTGCCAGCTTCTCCAGGGGGGTTTGGGCCAAAGGGCATGAGACTTTAAGGGCTTAAAAGGGGCGTTTCCTGTCCAGTTTTCCCGGTTTCGGAATGGAATCCCCTAATTTTCCTCCATGGCTTTGGTATGTATCCCCGGTCAGGCTGCCTCTGAAATTTTTTCGCAGTGCCTGCTATCAGCGGTCCGTTCCCTTCTCCCGTAGTGCTGGGTAAATTTTTGGTCCCGGTATTTGAATGGTTCAAATGTTTTTGCTCTTTTCTTTTTCATAAAATTCCCTCCTTCCTAATGACCAACTTCCCCTGGAACCCTTTTCAGAGCCTCCCGTCCCTTTCCCTTTTTCCGGGGTTTTGGGGGTATTTGAGATCCTGGAAGGGGGAACCCCCAAAATTCCTTCATAGTTTCTTCTCCTTGTTCATTTTTAAAAAGGGGGGGTATTTTCTTCATTTTTTTCCCCTTGGAGGATTACTTGGAGTCTGGGAACTCTTGAGTACTTTCTTTCTCCTCACAGTACCTCCTCCAGTAGTCTCTCTTGACTTTGTGCGTTTTGTAGCTGGTCAAGGCGTTCTGAGTAGTCCTCCAACCTTCCAGTTTTCTTGGCCCTTACTTCGACCAGATCTTTGATAGTAAATCAAATATACGCATTGTCTAACATTTGCTTATCATCACATTGTTACTTTCTTTCCCCAAAAATCTGTCCCCCTATGAAAAATTTTCCTCCCGCTTCAAGTCTTGCTTTGTTGGGTAGTATGTGTTTCCACCATTGTGCATTTTCTTTTTATTGTATTCTTTGGGGATATCTTTAAAAATTTTTAAATGGGCCCCAGTAGAAAGGCTTCGTGCACAGAGTTCTGGAACCACCCCCCTGAGCAGAAAAAAATAAACTATTTCATCATTT